>JACXGK010002703.1:14977-51845 GCA_016801125.1 Novumbra hubbsi | reverse complement strand
TCTCTCTCTTTGTTTCTCTCTCTCTCTGTTTCTCTCTCTCTGTTCCCCTGAGAGCCTCTGTTGTGTGGGTTTGTATTGTTGCGGTCAGATTGGCACTGTGGCCCAGAACCAGGGAGAGTTGAGGGGGTGGTAGGTTAGTCTGTCAGTGTCTCCACCTGCTGCTACTTCTATTGGTAAACACTCATAACATAACACCTACTTAACATGCATAACACTCATAACATAACATACATAACACTCATAACATACATAACACCTACTTAACATACATAACACTCATAACATAACATACATAACACCTACTTAACATGCATAACAAACATAACATAAATAGCATCTACGTAACATGCGTAACACTCCTAACATAACATACATAACACCTACAAAATATACATAACAACTACATAACATACATAAAACTCATAACATACTTAACACTCATAACATAACATGCATAACATACGTAACATAACATGCTGACATTGCTCCTTAAGCAAGGGGTGACTCTGATTACGTCACGACTTCCCATCCCAACAACTCTTTGAATGTACAATGTTCACAGTTGTCTAAAATAAACTTTTGCAAATGTGTGATCTTTACTGTGGTTATTTTGGGGGGGGTTTGGATGTCTTTAATAGACTGTCTGCGTCCCAAAATCAACCGTATTTCCTACATTAGTGATTCACAAACCCCCATGGGTCCTGGATCAGAGAAGTGTGCACTGGGAAGAGAATGCCGTTTTTGGTGACATTTTTAACATCCAGGATGGATCATTACTTCTGCCGAAGGGCCGGTCAGTCTTACTGGCAGGCGGGGTTTGTGTGTGTGTGTGTGCGGTTGTGTGTGTGCTCTAGGGGAAGGGTTGGGTAGTGTGAGGGCTTCCTGTGTGAAGCTGAAGCGGGAACACTGCCTGCCTCCAGAGCTCCAGGCCGGACTGTCGCCCGGCGTCCCCGGGGGCTGTTGGAGGTCAGGGGCGGGGCCGCGGTAAGGAGGGGTTGCTTCACGGGGACCGGGGTGGGAGCCTCTTTCCGTCTATTGATAGAAGTTAGAGCGGCTAGTTGTCCCAAATGAGGCCACACTCACTAAATAGTGCACGGCTTTTTGCTGAAGCAGTGTGCTTAACTCGAGAATAGGGTGCCATTTAGGATTCATCGTCCACTCGTCCACAGAACCAGCCCATGGGGGCGGACTGGGCCCCGTGGCACTGTGACCTTTTCTGGGGCCTCTGGGATGGAGAGACAGGAAAGGGACATCATTAATCCTAACCTGCTGCTTCTGCCCGTGCTAACTCCCTCCTCTCTCCCTGTCTCCCTCTCCAGTACCTGGGTCATGTTGAGGTGGAGGAGTCAAGGGGCATGCATATATGTGAAGACGCAGTGAAGCGGCTTAAGACGGTAGGTACACCTCTTCCAATCTGTGGCTGGGGTCTGTCAGCCTGACAAAGCCCCCTTGGCTGCTGGGATGTTGACTGTCCGGGAGCCCCCGTCTCCTCCCTGTCTGTCCATCTCAGAACTGCAAGTTCTCCTACCCTCCTCTCTCCTACTCTGGTCCTCCCCTTTCCACCTCTCTCCGCCATGGTTCAGCCCATGTCCTGGTGACTCTTGGTTACGTAGTGTTTTCCATTGTAGACTCGGGCCTGTTTATTCCTGGTCTTCCTCTGTATAGGCTGGAGGCCTTGCTGATTCTGGCCCTCAGTTTGCCTGAGCCATTCGTCATGTGGGCTGTTATGGCTGCTCCACCCAGCCCGCTAGCCTTCTGCCTGGGTGTGGAGGTTGAGGGCTGCACCCGGATGCCGGGAGGCCCAGAAAGGAGGCCCAGACTGGGCACCGGCATGATCAGCTGGCTTCAGGCTGTGGGTCGTCAGGCGTCATTTGGGATAGACGTCGTATTTTTTGTCCCTTCTTCTTTTTCCCTATTATATCCTGCGCTGCAGACCGCAGCTTGGTCACACACACCCACACACACGTGTTGTTCACTCAACCTCCGCTCACGGAGCCCAGAAAGAACAGACATCAGACAGGCATTTGTGTAGCTGAGCTCCTTCCTGCCACTGCAGGCTCTGGAGATGTTGGGTCAAAGGGCGCATTCCAACAGCCACGTAAGGGACGGAAAGGAAAAGTGTAGAGTGATGTTGTTCCATATCCAAGCTTCCTGCTGCCACACCCATATCCCACACCCTGTTCTACCTTAGTCCTCATGACAGGCTGATTGCGTCCCAGCTCACACCCCGTTCCTCCGGTCAGAACTAGTGTACTACCAGGGGAAAAGGGTTGCATTTGGAACGTTGCCACAGAGGAACCGTTCTATGATCCTCTCCAGGCTCGCTCGCTTCACAAATGACACCCTACGTAATGAGGTAGTGCGTTGACCAAGCACCATAGTATTAGTGTGTGAAGAAGGGCACAGCCTGGGAATAGGGTTCAGTTTGGAAGGCAGATTTTCTGTCTCCAATCTATACCGCTAGTCCTGTGATTCACACCGCTGTGTAGCCTACTGCAGATATCACCAGGGGGGACCATCTGTAATGGTTCTGCCTCTGTAACGGGAGGGAAGGAGAGGGTCGGAGAAAGTGAAGTGGGAAGTGGGAGGAGATGTCACACCCCATCACACCCCGTCACTCCTCTGACAGAGAGCAGAGCCACCACTAGTAAATCACTGATACCCTCTTGTCCTCCATCCTGATAGCCTCCATCCTCCCAGTGAAGGCTCACTACTGGCCGTTTATACCCAACCCTCTTCCCCACTACACGCCCTGTGTGCAGGGCCTCTAATGTTTGGGTTCACCAGCCGCCTTAGTGGGTAAACTGTTCATTTTAGTCCCTACTTGTCTAAGTAGCCTTTGGTTGAACTGCGCACTTCCCGCAGGTTGACCTGTTGGCCCGGCTGTGACTCGTTTTTGAGTTGACTCTTCTTGACTAATGCCAGATGTACCTCACAGGAGTTTGGCCCAGTTGAAGCTGTAGCAGACATCATCAGACTGTGGACAAAATCAGAGTTGTTTCAGATGGCCTTCAACCAGCCTGGTCAAAGCCACGGTAACAGCCTGGTCAAAGCCACGGTAACAGCCTGGTCAAAGCCACGGTAACAGCCTGGTCAAAGCCACGGTAACAGCCTGGCTGGGTAGTTGTCTTTCCGGGACAACCGGAATCATACTGACCCACCAGGTGAAGAGCCATGTGTCATGCCTCATCAAATATTGTGTCAACCACTACGTTTGAGACATGCCTCATCTAAAACTTTGTGAACCACTACGTTTTGCAAGACAAAAAAGCAACAGGAAAGGTTTAGATTACTGTGAGAGGCTCTGCAATGTTCTGAATGGTGAGCAGAGGGCACCTAGTGTGAAAGATGTTTTCCAGAGCGTAGATGTGATCCGTAGGGCTTATCCGGAGGATCCAGAGGTCTTTTTCCGGAGGTCTTATCCGGCGGATCAAGAGGTCTTTTCCGGTGGATCAAGAGGTCTTATCCGTCGAATCAAGAGGTCTTTTCCGGCGGATCAAGAGGTCTTTTCCGTTGTTTTTTTTTTTAGGTCTTTTCCGGAGGTCTTATCCGGCAGATCAAGAGGTCTTTTTCAGAGGTCTTTTTCAGAGGTCTTTTCTGGAGGTCTTTTCTGGAGGTCTTTTCTGGAGGTCTTTTCTGGAGGTCTTTTCTGGAGGTCTTTTCTGGAGGTCTTTACCGGAGGTTTTTTCCATGGGTCTTTTCCGGAGGATCCGGGGGTCTTATCCAGAGTTCTTATCAGAGCGACTTAGAGCTATTGGAAACATTTAAAGATAGGAAGTGAACTGAGGAGCCCGATGACATTGGAACATTGGATTGTTGAACGCCAGGCTGGCTGTGGCGCACTGGATCAGTTGCAGGGGCTTGTCAGCACAAGCAGGGATCTCAACCAACAGTAAGGTTCAGTTGTAGAGACGTGGGATGACTAGTGGATTACTACCTGCACTGCTTCCTGGGTCAGGTGAGGTTGCTAGTGATGTTGTAGAGCCGGAACCTGCAGGAATGACTCACCACACAGACACGCACACACTCTGCATATGTGCATCTTGTCATCCAGGAGGATAAGAAAATACATCCATAACATCATGTCCTAAGCCACCACCTAGACTTAGACTCTCTAAACATGTCACCGTAATGAAGCAGCCCTGTCACCTTATCGCTTGGCCTGTACAGGCGTGTTTTTATGGACAGGCTTTATGAGGGCAGTTGAACAGGCGGGGGAGAGAGTCCGGCCCTGCCGGGCCAGGGAGAGTGAGAGAGCAAACGCTTTCCGGTCTGGCCACTAATAGTAAACCAGGGAGATAAAACGTGTGGCCTTGTGTATGTCCAAACTTTGACCCAGAACGTGGAAGGTACCTGTCTAAGTCTGTTTAACTGTGAACCCTGCGCCGGGTACCCACTACCGCCATCTACTGGCAGACACCACTGTTTACACTTTCACAGACAATCTCCCTGCTGCTGTATTTTCTCACAGGTTTACAGTAAGGATTCAGAGAATAAGAAGCGTGCTAATGCTGTTACAGGAGGACTCGGGGAAGACTGGGGAGGAGGTGTTGCGACGGGTGAGGAGGAGGCCTCAAGGAGGGCTGGGGAGGAGGGCTGAGATGGCACTCACAATATGAACTCCACACAGATGTCAGACGGCTGCCTGGGGCTTTGAGGACTGAAGTGTGACCCTTTCTGTGTTCAATCCAGTGTGTCTTTTCGGTCCTGTGCAGCAGGAAGGGTTCACTAACTAGAGGCCTCTTTCTATTGTCCTTTGGGGTGTTGATAAATATTTTTCTTACTGTTCCCAGACCTGTGACTATGCATTTGCGGGGGCGTAGTTAGCGGGAGGGGGGCGTAGTGAACGGGGGGGGTGCGTAGTTAATGTTAGGGGGTTGTAGTTAATGGTAGGGGTGTGGTTAATGGGAGGGGCGTGGTTAACGGGGCGTGGTTAATATGAGGGGGCGTAGTTAATGGGTGGGGGCGTAGTTAATGGTAGGGGGTGTAGTTAATGGTAGACAAGGCTAATCTAATGGTAAAGGTTTTTCTTAGTTTTCAGTCATGGTAGTCTGGTATTCTCTCTCACCCTCGCTTTATAACTTCTCTTGTGCTTCCTGCTGCCCCACCCCCCCACCCCTTTTAATACATGAATGTCATTGGTTTTTCTTGTGTTTTTTAGCAGGTTTTGTTGAAATGTCCCCATCAAAATGTCTCCTGTATAGTCATTCACCATCACATATTGTTTAACCTACTTTACTAACCTTTAACCTCTAACAGCGGTTTGGAGTGAAGGCCTAATCCAGTCTACAGTCACACTAACTTTTTCTCTAACTCTTTCTCTAACAACCCTGACCTATCCATTGCTGGTAACAACCCACAGTAATCATGGTACATTAACATGGTGCCTTTACAAAACACTCAGCCAGTCTCTACCACTGGATTAACATGACCTATGGGTAATATTTGATTGGGTCCAACAGACCCCTTTAAGCTGGTTTGCTGGCGAGGACAGCTAGTGGTGTAAATATGTGATGATGGCACTGAGCACACATGTGAGTCGGACTTTGACACACATTACAAGACCACACTGTCCCTGATGATGTCACAAGTTGGCTTGTAGTTGTGAATTATACTTAATTATACTTAATCTGGTCAACACTTAATGATATTAATACATAGTTCCCCTTTTTCACCAAAATAAATGTATTATTGGTGGGCCTCATGGTTGCTCTGGTTAGATTCAACATTATTGTCCTTGAACAGTACAATTACAGTACAACCAAATGCAGTTTGCATCCAACCAGAAGTGAAATGTTTTGCAGGGCAGTGTGTCAATGTACAGATGTGTCAATGTACAGATGTGTCAATGTACAGATGTGTCAATGTACAGATGTGTCAATGTACAGATGTGTCAATGTACAGATGTGTCAATGTATGAGCCAATGAAATGAAGCGCAATGTATGGATGTGCAATTGGCACAGATGAGTTGTACCAAACTGTGGCGCAGTTTGTCAGGAGGCTCTGGACCGTGCAGCGGTAAAGGGTTACCAGGATGTTGGTAGAAAGGCAGGCCTGCTTGTACTTCCTTAAAATGTACAGGCGCTGCTGCGGTCCTTGGAGATGTGGACACCCATGAATTTGAAGCTGGCCACACGTTCCACTGTTGTCCCATCAATGAGGACTGGGGCATGGATGCAGCCTTTAGACTTCCTGTAATCCACAATCAGTTCTTTGGTCTTCTTGGTGTTGAGGGCCAGGTTGTTGTCTGCGCACCAAGCCACTAGGTACTTGACTTCCTCTCTGTAGGCTGACTCATCGTTGTCACTGATCAGACCAACCACTTTTGACAAATGAAGGTAACCTAATTTAACAAATTACATTGAAAGGTAATATCTTTCCTTGAACAAAAATAATCAGAAATAAATTTTTGAAGTGGGGCCAAAATAAGTATACCCCAATGTTCAATTATTTGGTGTTTGGCGAAATGGCTTTACGTAAGCCGTTTCTTTGTAACTGCCACTCCGTCTCTTGCATTGACTGGGAGGATTTTTTTGCCTGCTATTCTGTACACCACTGCTTCAACAGTGTTATGTACTAGGGCTTTCTTTCATGCACAGACGATTTTTATTCCCCCAACAACATTTCGATAGGATTGGGATCTGGGCCATTTCATAACTCTCTCCATTTCTTCAAATAAGCTTTGGCTGGGTGTTGTAGATCATTGTCCTGTTGCAAAATGTATGGTCAATTCACCTATTGGCAATTTACCTCACATTCACTCACATTCCCCTCAAGGATTCTCTGGTACAACACGGAATTTAAGGTGAATGTTATAGCCTAGATACTGAATAATGGCAAGTAAGAGCAAAGCAGCCCCAGACAATTTATGCCACCACTTTCCCATGTTGCGATTGGTATGTGGTTATCCTGAGACTTCAATTGGCATCTTTCCGTTAGCTTGGTTGGTTACAGCTGTAATGTTGGCATATGGAGGGTGCACAAAGAACAGGGAAATCTTATTTTTTTTTTATTTTTTTTAATTGAACCATTTTGAGGTTATATTATGACGTTTTGAGTGATAAACAGCTGATAAACAACAACAAATCTTTTTTGCTGACTATTTTCTAAATATTTTCCAAGGGTGTCAATCCTAATTATAGCACTGTATATGGCCAACTGCACAATTTAAGTGTCTAATTACAGCATTCTAGACTGCTGAAAGAAACAAAGGGAACACTTGAATCACACGTTGGTTTGGATGAACAAAATATTTACTGTACATTGTGTAATTCATTGACAACAAAATTACATAACTGTCAATGGAAACCAAAATCACCAACCGCTGGATTCAAACTCACACTGACATTTGAAATCACAGGCTGTTCTGATTGGATTCACATTTGGGGAATGTGAGGGCCAGTCAATGGTATCAATGCCATTGTCGTTCAGGAATGTCCTACACACTCCAGCCACTTGAGGCTGGGCATTGTCCTGCACCAGGAGGAACCCAGGGCCCACTGCACCAGTGTAATATATGAGGATTGTATCCCGACAGCAGTCAGGGCATCGTTGGCTGGCATGTGGAGGTCTGTGGGACCCAAGGATATGCCTCCCCAGACCATCACTGACCCACCACCAAACCAGTCATGCTGGATGATGTTGCAGGCCACACAACGTTCACCACAGCCTTTCCAGACTTTCAGGTCTGTCACATTTGCTCATTGTGAACCTGCTCTCATCTGTGAAGAGAACGGGGCACCAGTGGCGGACCTGCCAATCCTGGTGTTGTCTGGCTAATGCCAATCGAGCTGCACAGTGCTGGGCTGTGAGCACAGGTCCCACTAGAGTATGTGGGGATTTATATAGAACATTATAGAAGAATCAATCAGGAAAGGTATGCAATTCTGTGCCTACCACCTGCAAAACCAGTGCCTTTTTGGGGGGTTGTCTTGCTGTTGCCTCTCCAGTGCACCTGTTTTCATACCCTGACATATAATTTATAAGTCTACTTCAGTAATAGTCATTACTTCTATCACCTCAAAAATGGTCACAAAAATAAAATGCTTACTGTGCTTGTTAATTCCAGAGGTGTTCATTCCCTCCAGCACTTAAGCTGGAATAGCAATCAGCGAACTTGTTCATGTACCTCCCTCCCTTCCTCCCTCTCTCCCACCAACCAACCTATTCATGAATCCATCTATTGTTCTTAAACAACATTCATTCTTCCCTTCTGTTCTCCCATCGCTCCTTCAAACCCCATACACTTTAAACAATGAAACTGGCGTGTTTTCAGTCAGCTAAACCAAACAAGACCAAATCTATTTGGTGACACGGTCCCTACCAGTTCAGTTTGGTTGTTTACTCCTCCTTGGCTAATTTGGCGGAATGAATACACCCCTGTACTACACACACACACACACACACACATGAACCTGTACGTAGCCTTCGTCAGTCACCGGTAACATTGTGTGACCTTGTCCCCCCCCCTCTTCCTCTACGATCCAACAACAGGACAGGAAATTCTTCAAAGGCTTCTTTACAAAAGTAAGTTATGCTTTGTGTGTCAGTCAGAGTGCCTGTCTCTCTCCTCCTGTAATAAAACATAACCCCTCACTGTTCTGACTGACTGCTCGACAGGACGTCTCTCAAACACACTACTTTGCAGGATGTGTGTGTGTGTGTGTCTTATGTGGTGGGAAGGCCACTGTCAGCGATGGTGTTTGCTGTGTTTTTACTTTCCTTCCTTTTTTAACTTGACCTGTTCTTTCTTATTCCAGTCTGGGTACTCACAGCACAAGAACACTAAACGCAACACCCTCTGTCCACTTCAAGTCTCTCTGTACAATGTTTGTCCTCTTCCTCCAGGTTGTGATGTGTGTGTGTATGTGTGTGTGTGTGTGTGTGTGTGCAGGGGTTATAGGGATTTAAGCATCCGCTGGAGGAAGACAACAGAGATCTTTGGCAGGTCTGTCTTCTCTCTCTCTCTCTGCCTCCCTCTCAGACTCCACCTCTCTCTGTCTCAAGTCTCTATTTTCTGCCCCCCCCCCCTATGCAGGCAGGGAAGAAGGCTGTGAGAGCTGTGCTGTGGGTGTCAGCAGATGGACTACGTGTGGTAGATGACAAAACTAAGGTAACAGCTTAGCAGCTATGTCAAAACACACACACAGCGTGTCAGAACTCTGCCAGGGAAAATGCTGCAAGCATTTCTGCTTTCTCAAGAGGGAACACCTGAAGATCTGCTCATGTTTTGGTTCACTCAAAGTTTGGTGTGTAACGTTTTGGTCTACTGACAATTTGGATTGTAATGATTGGATCTACTGACAATTTGGTTTGTAAAATTTAGATCTACTGAATTTTTGGTTTGCAAAATGTTGGTCTACTGACCGTTTGGTGGGTAGGCCGCAGGTTCCTCTTTTGTAACTGCAATACTACACTCCAGTGAGCTTATTTAGAAACTCCTTCATGGACTATTAATAGAGCATGTCCATTTTAAACTGTGTTTAGCTGCCACCTACTGGATAGAGGCACTACTACATGCAAACCGTTAACACTCCATACTTTCACTCCTGATCCACGTTAGATAAAATTGACTTTGAGTTTGAAGTTGTATAGATGGGACCTGCATAGAATGTTTGTGATAATGTAGTAAGAACAGACAAGTCAATATGATAATACAGTATTACATTATAGAGAAATGCGGTAATGTAGTTATTACAGGGTAATGCCATTTGCTGTTAACAAACAGCTGTTACAGGGCAGTTGTGGTAATACTGTCAGGGTAAAGTTACGATATTGTGTTAACTGTCAGATATAATTGGATGGTCAGATATAATAGGATTGTCCGATAATGCAGTAATAAATGATGTGGCAGCGTGACTAACCTTTTAATTAACAGACATGGTAATGTCATGTAATGAAGTTACAACAGCCATGTTGATATGATAATGTAGGAACTATAATGTCTGCCCCTGTAGGACCTGATACTAGATCAGACGATAGAGAAGGTATCATTCTGCGCTCCGGACCGGAACTTTGAGCGAGCCTTCTCTTACATCTGTAGAGATGGGACCACCAGAAGATGGATCTGCCACTGCTTCATGGCCATCAAGGACTCGGTAGGACACCCTGAACCTTGACCCCCATTCTTCACCTGACCCCTAGCCCCAACCTAGATGAATGTGCCGTGGAGAGTTTTAATGTAGCCTAATTCAACCAATCCTTCTGTAAGCTCTCAACAGCCCTCCATTATCACGTTCAAACCTAGATCAGACACAAATGTTCCAAAGCTGAAACCAACATGATTGAGCAAGTGTGCAATGATTCAGCCATCAGCCATGAGCAATGAGCACTTTGTTTTGGAGCTTGCACAATTTCACACTTCGGAACGGTTACACATCCCTAACAGTATGACACATGCAGTTCAATACAAATAGGCTGTGTAAAGGGTTATCAACATATTATTAACGTGTTAAAGAGGGGAACGTCTGAGCCAGGCGGTGGGCTGTGTAACCGTGTTATTAACATGTTACTAAGGTGTTATTGACATGTTAAAGGGGGAACGTCTGAGCCAAGCGGTGGGCTGTGTAACCGTGTTATTAACATGTTACTAAGGTGTTATTGACATGTTAAAGAGGGGAATGTCTGAGCCACGCGGTGGGTTGTGTAACTGTGTTATTAACATGTTACTAAGGTGTTATTGACCTGTTAAAGGGGGAACGTCTGAGCCACGCGGTGGGTTGTGTAACCGTGTTATTAACATGTTACTAAGGTGTTATTGACATGTTAAAGGGGGAACGTCTGAGCCACGCAGTGGGCTGTGCCTTTGCTGCCTGTTTGGAGAGGAAACAGAAGCGGGAGAAGGAGTGTGGCGTCACCGCAACATTTGATGCCAACAGAACCACCTTCACCAGGGAGGGATCGTTCCGAGTCACCACGGCAACCGAAGCCGCAGAGCGAGAGGAAGTCATGAGGCAGTTACAGGACAAGAAAGGTGTGTGTATGTGTGCCTCCCCACTCCTAGCCCAGCCTCGGCATGGTGTGTCCAGTACTTTCCCCTGACCCCGTTTCTCCTCTGCCAGCGGAGAACCATGTCAACTCCTCCGTCCCTGTGACCTCGGGCCCCAGTGTTGGCGTGGTGAACCAGGCTGTGACCCCCCTACCCGGGCCTCCATCCCCTACCTCCTCCTCCCCTCCCCTGGGGCCGAGCACCCTCGGCCCCCAGGTTATCCCCCGCAGACACGCCCCTGTGGAGGCCCTGGCCAGACAGGGCTCCTTCCGAGGGTTCCCCGCCCTCAACAACAAGTCCTCTCCCTTCAAACGGCAGCTGTCGCTCAGGATGAACGAGCTGCCTTCCACCATGCAGCGCAAGTCCGACTTCCCCATGAAGAACACGGGTGAGTCAGGAGTTCGCCAACCCCCCCCCCCCTCTGTTCCTCTCAGCTGTCCCTCTGTTCCATCAGCGTCTCATTGTGTGACCTTTAACCTTCAGACGTTAAGTGTTGCCCAGCACGATGTGTCTTCTGCTCGGTTTCTCAATGCGCACTGATTGCACAATGTATAAACAACATCCTTAAATGATCACCCAGTCCCAGAGCTGGAGGGTGAGGGAGACAGCATCAGCTCGTTGTGTACCCAGATCACCTCAGCCTTCAGTGGGCCTCCCGAAGACCCCTTCTCTCAGGCCCCCATGCCCCGACCAGCCTCCTCCCCGCAGTCCCCAGGAGCGCTGGCAGGAGCTCAGCCAGGTAACCGTGATACACCGACACGGGAGGAGTAAAATAACAATGCCTGTCTGTCCCCGTCGCCTGTCTGTCTGTCTCCGTCGCCTGTCTGTCTGATGTCAACATGTTCCATTAGTAAGCCTGTCTGTCACACTAACGCACTATGAAGTTTGTAGGACACTTGGTCATTACCTGCATGCCCATTACCGTTCCTCCCATCCAATGCCGCCGTCTCTGCAGACAACCAGGACATGCTTGCCTGCACTACTAGAACCAGGACCACAAGCTCGCTCTTATCTGCCACCCTGTTTGCTTGTCGCTCCGCTGTAGTGAACGGCTCCGAGCCGGTCTTCCATCCCTCCGCTGCTAACCACCCAGCCATGGCCCCTCCACTGCCTGCCCGGGAAACTAACCCCTGGGCCAAGGCCCCCTCCGCGTCCTCCTCCACACGCCCAGGTGAGGGCTGAAGCACCTGACCAATGTGTTCACCAAGCGGTTCACAGTGGGAGTAGACAGCCAGCTTCCAGTGATGCCTTGATCATGACTCATACTGTGAGACACTTTCTGAATACAGGCGGTCCAGAGTAGGGCGGGAGAGTCCAGAGTAGGGCGGGAGAGTCCAGAGTAGGGCGGGAGAGTCCAGAGTAGGGCGGGAGAGTCCAGAGTAGGGCGGGAGAGTCCAGAGTAGGGCGGGAGGGTCCAGAGTAGGGCGGGAGGGCCCCAGCTCTCCAAGCTGGGTTTGTCAGATAGACATAATTAGAAATGTTTTAATAATGTCAAAATGACTAAGTTGTGAAAAGGCATCTTGCAATGTAAGACCTTCTAGAGACTGAGATTGTAATTGATTTGCACATCAAACACGGGTCAAAAATCTTAACACACTTCACCATCCAAACCTTCCACTGTTACTGTATAAGAGAGGAATGTGTGTAACCGCACATCAATATTGATCGTGTGTGTGTGTGTGTGTGTGCGCACGCTCTCTCTCCACCAGGTGGTGATTGGACCACACCAGTGATTGTAGCTCCGCTCTCCGTGGCGGCGTCCCCCTCTCAGCTCTCCCACCGCCGCACGCCGTCTGAGGCTGACCGCTGGCTGGAGGAGGTCACCAAGTCTGTCCGCCCTCCGCAGCCCACGACCACACACCCCTCCCAGAACCACCTGGCCCCCAACCCCCCAGCCTTCCCCACCAAGCCCGCCCAGGCCTTCTCAGCCACGCCCTTCCCCGCCCCCGTGCCCTTCGTGCCCGTCGCGGTTCCTCTGCTGCTCCCAGGCCAGCCATCCTACCACGCCCAGGCTCCAGCCCCCTACCCCATGTCCAACGGGCTCCCCTACGGCCAGCCCAGTGTGCCCGTGGTGGGCATCACGCCCTCCCAGATGGTGGCCAACGTGTTCGGCTCGGCCACGCAGCCCCAGGCGTACCCCGTGGGCCAGTATGACCCCACCCAGCACGCCGCTGGCGTCCCCTTCCTCCCCCCCCCGCAGGCGGCCCTTCAGCCGGCCAACGGGAACGCGGCCTTTAACGGCGTGGGCGGCGACGGCTGGGCGCCCCCCTCCCTGCCCCCCCCGTCCTCCCCGGCGCCTCCGCCCCCCCCGCAGCCCGCGGCCGACCCCTTCGAGGCCAAGTGGGCGGCCCTGGAGAGCCGCGCCCGGCAACACACCTCCCCCTCGCCCACCAACCCCTTCTCCTCTGAGCTGCACAAGACCTTTGAGATCCAGCTTTAGAGTCTGGGAGAGGAGGAGGAGGAGGTCGGAGCCGGGGAGGAGCTCCTGTTGATTGTACATATTGGCTAGAAAAGGCAGAGGGAATGCAAGGCTCCTCCTCTGGCCCTCCGCCGGCCTGGTCTGGCTTAATGGAGGACCTGACAGGGGAGGGAGAGGAGGATGGTGGATCCGCAGGCAGGGAGGCATCAGGGCACTGCTGAGGATCACACGTAGTATTGCCGGTTTCCATGTTTCTTTTGGCGGCACGGACGAGATGACCCTGTGAACGGGCTGTGGCCGTCCAACCCTAGGTCTACCTCCAGATCCACCCCGACCCTGAGCTCTCCCAGCACGCTCTACTAGCAGCCGAAGACGCTGCTCCGGTTCTGGCCCCCTTGCCCTGCCTCCTCCCTCTCCTCCTGGTCCAGCTCGCAGCGCCCCCAGGTGGCTGCACTATGATTTACCCTCCCGGCCATCTGGCTGGCTGAAGGACCGCAGCACTGAAAGGGGGACTGAGCTTCCGGACCAGAGGTTCTCATCTAAAACTTCAAAATCAGAAGTGAGAGAATGCCAAATCTTTATTTTTATGCATTAAGGTATATTTTAAATAGCAGAAGAGTTGTAAGTAATCTTTGCCAAAAACACAGAGGCTAGCTAGAGACAATGGCAATGAGTGTATGTCCAATGTGTATACAAGAAATGACCATATATTATACATAAAATATATATCTGTAAAGACTATAATTGTGTACACGCAGCACCCATCACCGCACTTCTGAGTTCTATGAAGAGTGCGTGCGTTGAAGCGACGGTTGTTTTATTTCTTTTTACGGAATTCGGTCTCACTGCCATTGTTTGGCTTTTCGGGATTGGATGTCATCTCACTGTAAATAGGAAGTGATCATTGCAGCAACAATCAGTGTGGAGCCGCGGCAGTCGTGGTGGTTCTGTGGGGTTGCCCGGTGGAGGGATTCACTGGCAAACTGAAACAAGTGGAACTACCTGAATATGTCAATAAAACGTTTTTTGTTGCAAAGAGTTTGAATGAAACGGTGAGAAACATTTTGCCACAATGTTCGACTATTGAATGCGCCACAGATTGCCTCGGCTATCATTTCTCTGCACTCTTTAGTCTCCTTACTAGGATTTTAATAGTCTAGTACTCATTAGTACTTAATAGTACATCGTCTGTCTTACATCCTCATTGTATTTTATGTCTGTGGTAACATTAATTCTGTCTTCTGTGTTTTAACACTATGGACAGAGTCATCTCACAATTAATTTTCTCCTCCTATTATGTTTTAATGGCGTTGATCAATTGATTGATCTCACATTTTATTTGCACAAGCACTAAATAGTAGTTGATCATTTGGCCACAGTGGTGAATGGTGATGATGAACAATGGTGTGGCTATGGGTTTGTGTTCATTTGTTCAGTCAATGTTCTTGCTACGGTAACTTTCACAGCAAGCGTTGAATTCTGGTATCTTCACCTAAATTCTTTGGTTTTTCGAAATAATCCAGAAACTTCAAGGTAATAAACAGCAGATCTGTAGAATCCCAGTCCAGCTGGGATCTCCGGAAAACCATGGAGCGTTTGGGAAGGTCACTAGAATGTTGCAACCTTCTATAGCAGGAGGATGTAGTCTACACCACTTCAATCCAATTGTGGTTCTGACCGTATTTCCTGGGTTTATTCATTTGCGCAATGCTACCACAAAACGTCTTGTCTGTTGCAAAATGTTTTATGGAAATGGAACAGGAAAAACGAAATGTATGCCCCCCCGTGTTGCATGGACGTTTTGCCTGCGTCCCTTGTCTGTCCCAAATGGAACCCTATGGCCCTATATAGTGAATATTCTTTTCATCAGGGTGCACTATAGGGACAATGGTGCTATTTGGGAGTCTGTGTCTCACTCTTGACTGTCATGTTTTTATTTTTATTTTAAAAGCCTGTGAACATGATCTGTTATCTGATCTAGTTTTTATTTTCCATTTTGTAATTATTTCATTACTTTATTCCACTTCTTTCAGAACAATTGAAGCTAAAATGATTGAATAAATTGATGGTGGTACAGGAAAAGCAGCTTCTGAGAATTATTTTTTCAGTTGTTGTATTTATTATGCCTCACTTTGATTCTGCTCTGACGTTGTCATTTGTATGTATTTATACAGCAAGTTAACCAGTTAAGACCTACTCAGCGGTATATACAGCAACATATGTTAACAAAATTAGTTTTGTTTTTTTTCAGAATTATGAATTAAAGGTGCTGTATGTAGAATATTTGCATCATAACAAGAAATTAACATATAGTGGGGAGAACAAGCATTTGATACACTGCAGGTTTTTCTACTTACAAAGCATGTAGAGGTCTGTAAATGTTAGCATAGGTACACTTCAAATGTGAGAGACGGAATCTAAAACATTGTATGATTTTTAAGTAATTTATTTGCATTTTATTGCATGACATAAGTATTTGATACATCTGAAAAGCAGAACTTAATATTTGGTACAGAAACCTTTGTTTGCAATTACAGAGATCATACGTTTCCTGTAGTTCTTGACCAGTTTTGCACACACTGCAGCAGGGATTTTGGGCCCACTCCTTCATACAGACCTTCTCCAGATCCTTCAGGTTTCGGGGCTGTCGCTGGGCAATACAGACTTTCAGCTCCCTCCAAATATTTTCTTTTGGGTTCAGGTCTGGAGACTGGCTAGGCCACTCCAGGACCTTGATGCTTCTTTCGGAGCCTCTTTTTAGTTGCCCTGGCCGTGTGTTACGGGTCGTTGTCATGCTGGAAGACCCAGCCACAAACCATCTTCAATGCTCTTACTGAGGGAAGGAGGTTGTTGGCCAAGATCTCGCGATACATGGCCCCATCCATCCTCCCCTCAATGCGGTGCAGTCGTCCTGTCCCCTATGTAGAAAAGCATCCCCAAAGAATGATGTTTCCACCTCCAGGCTTCACGGTTGGGAAGGTGCTCTTGGGGTTGTACTCATCCTTCTTCTTCCTCCAAACACGGCGAGTGGAGTTTAGACAAAAAAAGCTTTATTTTTGTCTCATCAGACCACATGACCTTCTCCCATTCCTCCTCTGGATCATCCAGATGGTCATTGGCAAACTTCAGACGGGCCTGGACATGCTCTGGCTTGAGCAGGGGGACCTTGCGTGCGCTGCAGGATTTAAATCCATGAAGGCGTAGTGTGTTACTAATGGTTTTCTTTGAGACTGTGGTACCAGCTCTCTTCAGGTCATTGACCAGGTCCTGCATGTAGTTCTGGGCTGATCCCTCCTCATGATCATTGATGCCCCATGAGGTGAGATCTTGCATGGAGCCTCAGACTGAGGGTGATTGACCGTCATCTTGAACTTCTTCCATTTTCGAATAATTGCGCCAACAGTTGTTGCCTTCTCACCAAGCTGCTTGCCTATTGTCCTGTAGCCCATCCCAGCCTTGTGCAGGTCTACAGTTTTATCCCTGATGTCCTTACATAGCTCTTGGCCATTGTTGAGAGGTTGGAGTCTGTTTGATTGAGTGTGTGGACAGGTGTCTTTTCTACAGGCAACGAGTTCAAACAGGTGCAGTTAATACAGGTAATGAGTGGAGAACACGAGGGCTTCTTAAAAACAAACTAACAGGTCTGTGAGAAATGGATTTCTTACTGGTTGGTAGGTGATCAAATACTTATGTCATGCAATAAAATGCTAATCAATTACTTAAAAATCATATAATGTGATTTTCTGGATTTTTGTTTTAGATCCGTCTCTCACAGTTGAAGTGTACCTATGATATAAATTACAGACCTCTACATGCTTTGTAAGTAGGAAAACCTGCAAAATCTGCAGTGTATCAAATACTTGTTCTCCCCACTGTTTGTCTGCGGTAATACATATTTTGCATACAAAAGGACTCCTAATGGGATCCAGCATTTCCACTGGACCCATCCGTGTCTGTAGTCAAATGGAAAGCCACACACTCCCACTAAAGACAGGGTCATTTGTCAAGACCGTAGACAAGCAATGTGAAATCCCTTTGTTGATAACATTCTACACAGTTTACTTGTTCTATACATTTCTCCCCAATTGTGTGACGTCCAACTTGTGATTAAGGTCCTGCTTCATACAAACCGCTCCCAGTGGACTTTAGACATTCAGATGTGTGTCTTCCTTTTCACACTGCTCACTCAACCAGGAAGTCTACAACAGAATCCTGACCTGCCCGAAGGAAGGCACTCCATGGCCTCCTACCTCAGCTGTGCTCACACAAGGCAACAAGAACAATTGATTACTTACCAGTAAATTTGAACTGCCCTCAGCAGGACCTCTGAGCTAGTCGTATCCACAAGTTGTATTTGAATCAAAAATAAATACTTTGATGGAAACTGCAATTGTATAACGCATCAGCAAAATAAAAACATTTAAAATGCATGAAGAAAACTAAACAAGCCTAATTGGAATGAATGGCAGTACCCCTAATTCAACTTCAAATTTTTTAATGTTTGTCAGAAATTGTCCAATTGAGTTATTGACAACATAAAATATTTTTTGATAATTATGAATAGAGATTATTCCGGTTTCATGTAATTTTTTTGAAAGCTGTAATTGTTTTAATATAATATCAGAACTTACAGCATTTAGAACTTTTCCAATTGATGTTTCTATTTCTTGATTGTATGTTTATTAGGATGCTTTTTTTCCCTATGTTAATTGATTTCGCTCATTCTGATTATATATATGTATTAAATGATATTGGAAAGTGTTAACCTTCTATAATCAAAGCTCTATTCGGATCATGATAAATAGAGCCGGAAGCAGTACATATCACCTCTGAAAACAAGTGGACATGTGCATGCAAGTGTGTTTGCGTTATGATGGTGATATGAAACGCCAAGGTAGGTAGCCAAGGCTTAACATAAGCAAACGCAAGTTTGAGAAACAAAATGCATTTATTAGCCCAACGGATTTATACACGTATTGTGATTAACGTTACTGGCGTAGGTTAACGAACTGCTAAATCGAGCGTACTTTGGATGTGCTAACTAACGTGTCCATCTATTTATTTAGTAAAGTTAGCTAGCAGGGCTAACAAGCTACTGAAGTGATCAAGTAAGCTAAAACTCCACTAAAAAGCTTGCGGCACAGTAACAAACGCCTGCTAATTAGTGACAACCACTGCAACATGACGAACAAACGAATTACTATTCTAACATCAGATGTGTGCATTACTTTAGGACCCTCTAGGGTATTTTACACTTTCATTGATATAGCTACTTAGTGGCTAGTTTACATCTTGCTAGTCATCTCTTGGCTTCGTTAGCGTCAGCTGTCTGCTAAATGACTAGCTAGCTCGGAATTTTCAGATAACGAAATGCATAGATGGCTATGCATTTTGCCAATTCAGTGGGATCACTGGCCAAATTGGTGTCAACAATCAAAACCTAAGGTTTTCCTGAACATACAGATTACAATCAGTAATGTGTACTAGTTTCTGCTAAGCCGACCTCTTACCCGGCTTATGTCACAAACAACCTCTTTAGCACCAGCTAGCCAACTGCCGTTGTAAACAACGCGAAATGATGTCTCAGCTGTAATGTCTTATACAGTCCAGCGAGAAGCGAACATCATTTACAACATGTGGCATTGTTCGACTAGACTAGTGATTTACAGCGCTTTTTAATTTTTATATAGAATGTATAAATATTGTCACAGTCACAGTGCTGCGTTGTAGTTCTTGATGTGGCCTGTGTACAGTGTGTTGGAGACAGCGTGTGTAGAGTCAGGTTGATGTAACTAAGTTTTTTTATTTTCTTTTAGAGGGTGAGGCCTCTGCCCTTAAAAAAGGAGCAGTCCGTTCTGTCCGATGAGCAGCCGTTTCTCTTTACACAGATTTCGGCACCACCAAAGGAAAGGCCGGCCCATCTCTCTCTGCCCAATGCGAACACTCGGTACAAACTTAGATTTGTTCTGTAAATTAGGTGCAGGCTCACCTACCTACAGCTGCCTACACAACCAACCGGCTTGAAACCAACTCTGCACCTCCAAAACATAAGATGTCTTTTAGACAAAGCGCCCTCACTGCTGCTGTCGTGACCCTGTTGGGGGCTACCCTGGGAGGCCTGATGCTGTGGCGACTCAGGATCCAGAAGAAGAAGAAGAAGCAGCAGCTTCCTGTTCAGGGTGGTAAGGGTCCAGCTGGGGTCATGTCTGGTCCCTTAACCGTGGAACTGTTGCGCCCCGTTGAACCAGAGCCGTTGGTAGTGGAGAGTAAAAAGTCAGTGGAGTCCCAATCACAGACTCAGAGTAAACCTTGTCAGACACAGCTACCAGATGGGCAGAGTCTGGGCTTTCCCCAGGTGTCTTTACTGCCTCCTGTTGACCACGTCTTGGCGATGCAGCCGGTGATTGTAAACTGCGAGGAGGATTGGGAGCAGCTGTGGCCCACGCTGCAGAAGGAGCTGGCCATCTACCCGGTTCTTGGGCTGGACTGTGAATGGGTAAAGACTCAAACCGAGGGCCCGGGCGTAAGAATCTGTTTTGTCTGTTTTATAAAACGTAATCTCATTGATCCTCTCAACCCAATCCTCTCGTCCTTGAGGTATCCTCCTCTAACCCCCATCTTGTCCCTTCCTTCTGGCCGTACGTCCCCAGGTGTCAGTCAAGGGCCGGACGTCAGCGGTGTCTCTGCTCCAGATGGCGACCTACTCCGGCCGATGTGTTCTGGTGAGGCTGCGGCCGTTCCGCGGGGCCCACCAGGACCTGCCTCTCAGCTTGAAGGAGGTAGTGTATGGGCCCATGGAGTCCATGCCCGAGGGGCCTTGTGGCTGGCTCAGTGAGGCATTTTGGTTTAAATGCCTCTGGTGGGTTTGACTTCTGCCAATGTGGAAGGGAAGCCACATTGTTGTAATTGGCTTTAGATGGATGACTCTTTTGTGTGATTGTTTATGGTGGTATTTTTTTTGCAATATAGGTCCTTAGGGACCCTCACGTCCTGAAGGTTGGCGTGGGTTGCTATGAGGATGGAAAACGTCTGACCCGAGACTATGGCCTCGCTCTGGGGTGTACGCTCGACCTGAGGTACCTCGCCTTGCGACAAAGGTACTGAACTGGAGATCGCATGTAAGGTTGTTATGGGCTTAAGTTGCACGTCAACGCTCTTAAACTCCAGTTCTGGAAGCTCTGGGTGTGTCCAGTCTTTCGTTTCTGCCTTCAAGGAATGTTGTTTAAAAGCCGTAGACCAGGTGCTCTCTCTTAATCCTTAATTTCTCCCTGCTATATACTGGTAATAAATTCAGAACATTCATGCCCCATGGAAATGTGGAATCCCTTCTATTCATTGAGGATCTTTGGAGTGTAACCGACATGTATAAAAATGTATATTAGCTTACAGAATGTGTTCATTGTAAACGCTGCATTTGTGCACTCATTTTTACTTTCCACACCCAACGCTGTTAGGCTATTTCGGTCAGAATTATTTTTCTAATTTCTGTGTGTGTGTTTTTTTCATAGCGCTGGACCTATATTTTCAGATGGGTAGTTCCTAACCTGGATGTATGTTTCTGCATAGACAGGCGGTTCTGAACAATGGCCTGAGCCTCAAGTCTCTGGCTGCTGATCTTCTCAACGTGTCTCTGGATAAGTCCTTGGAGCTGCGCTGTAGTGACTGGGAGGCGGACCAGCTGACCCTGGAACAGGTGCGTCCATACCTGCTGGTGTGACTGGAATCAAGTGCAATAGACCCTATCATTACCTTCACACGTCTAAGGTGGCTGGTAGCTTAGAGGTAAGAGCATGGGTCCAACAGGCAGAAGGTTTCTAGGTCAAGTCTCTGTGCTGGCAAGGAAAGACATCTGTTCTGTCCTCGATTAGGGCATTTCACATTAGTTGCTCCCAGGTCATTTATCTGAATGAGAATGTTTTCCCAACTTGCATTAAAATAAGTTATCTAATTACCTTGTTACCTTAATTAGATTTTAATTCCTCTCAAATAACCAATTTTATCTCCCGTTCCCTCTCGCGTGTCCTCCAGGTGACCTACGCAGCTAGGGACGCCCAGGTCTCCGTAGCCCTGTTCTTCCACCTGCTCGGCCAACCCTCTGAACCCGCCCCCACGTCACCTGGCAGTGGGCGGGGCTATACAGAGCTGGCCAATCGCTGCCAGGGCTTGTTGGACATGCCCTTCAGGGGGCGTGGTGGAGGAGATGGTGAGGACGGAGAGAGGAGACGAAGGAGTAGAAAGTCTACTTTTGAAAGCCCAGAGTCTGGAGACCAGCAAGTTCCAGACCCCAGGAGGAACAGCAAGAGAAAACCGCTGGGTGTAGGCTACTCTGCAAGGTGGGTGGTGGTGTCAGCTGGGTGTAGGCTACTCTGCAAGGTGGGTGGTGGTGTCGGGCGGGGTGTAGGCTACTTTATTTCAGAGTTGATTGTCCATTTGCGTACACAAACCCATACAATGCTGTTGTCTGACTGGCTTATGTGGTAACTTGGCATGTTTCTGCTGTCTCCATGTTTGCTGCAGGAAGTCTCCTCTTTACGACAACTGCTTCCTCCACGCCCCAGATGGACAGCCCCTCTGCACCTGTGACAAAAAGAAGGCCAAGTGGTACCTGGACAAAGGAATAGGAGGTACCCCCCAACATTACCAAGGAATAGGAGGTACCCCCCAACATTACCAAGGAATAGGAGGTACCCTCCAATATTACCAAGGAATAGGAGGTACCCCGCTAATATTACCAAGGAATAGGAGGTACCCCGCTAATATTACCAAGGAATAGGAGGTACCCCGCTAATATTACCAAGGAATAGGAGGTACCCCGCTAATATTATCAAGGAATAGGAGGTACCCCGCTAATATTACCAAGGAATAGGAGGTACACCCCAACATTACCAGGAGGTACACCCCAGTATTACAGCCTTGTTACCCATTACACACTGTCTGGCTCCCTCTTCACCTCCTCCCCCGTCTCCGCCTCCTTTCCTCAGTGTTGCAGAGTGAGGATCCCTTCGTCGTGCGTCTCCTGTTCGAGCCGTCGGGTCGCCCGGACTCCCAGCAGGACTACTACCTGACTGCCAAGGAGAACCTCTGTGTGGTGTGTGGCAAGAGTGACTCTTACATAAGGTCTGTTTATCCTACATCAGGATTTGTAGACGATCTGTTTAACCTACATCAGGTGTTGTAGACTGTCTGTTTAGCCTACATCAAGAGTTGTAGATGGTCTGTATAGCCTCAGAAATTCTACGCCACCTAGATGGTGTTGTTGAAACAGGGCCATGTTCAGAAGTCTGATGTTCTGACCACTGCAGATATAACTAATATTTCCGTGGAGCAGCCGTGATTCGCTATTTTGCCATCTGTATGCCGTTTCTGTAAGTTCCAGACCGCTGCGTCATGCTGAACATACCATGACGGCTCATTTACTGTACATGCAATTATGGAAAGTTTGCTCAAGTGTAGATGATTGTCTGATTTTATCCAGATGCTAAAATAGTTTAATCTGGTCCATTATCACTGTAATCAGACTGTGGAGACGGGATGAAATCAAACGCCACTATGAACACTCGCATTTGTTGTTTCTGTCACAAGATGTGTGACAGAATCAGTTTCGGCTGATTAACAAACGGGTGTTTCACTGCTCTCGTCTCCTACAGGAAAAACATTGTCCCACATGAGTACAGGCGCCATTTCCCCACAGAGATGAAGGACCACAACTCCCATGATATCTTGCTGCTGTGTACTTCCTGTCACGCCGCTTCCAACGTCCACGACGGCTTCCTGAAGCAGCAGCTGGCTGATGAGTACTCTGCACCTCAGGTGGGCTGGATGTCGACCAGTATTATGATGGTTAGCGGCTGATTTGGTATGTTTCTTGTACGTGTCACAGTTCGTAATGTAATGGTTTTTGTTTTGAGACAACAAGCTTACGTTGTCACGGTGGGAACAATGTTTTCAGAAAAGGGGAAATGGCGTTTTTTCTTTTTGAAACGCTGTCGTTGTTCTTGTGATATCGCAAACTAGAAGAATGGATTTTGGCTGGAACCATGTCTTGGTTTGTGTGTCTACGGCCAGGGCTGTGAGGAAGGGGTTCGTCTGCTGGAGGACTCTGACCGCAGGAGGGTTCGTTCTGCAGCCCGGGCCCTCCTCACTGCAGGGGAGGGGCTCCCGGGGCCTCGGAGGGAGGAGCTGCAGGACGTTATCCGGAGCTTCTACAACGACCTGGATGTGGAGCTGACGCCAGACGTTCTGCAGAGGGCTGCAGGCCTGGAGACGCGGTAAGAAGCCTAGGTAGCCGGTAGACTAGGCCTGACCTTTAGCCGGGATGACCGTCACAGCAGGCTTTCCCCCGGGTTTTTACATTTTGATTCGGCTTACTTTGGGTGATGGTTAGTTTTCCTTCCTCCCAGGATCTTCAACGAGAGTTATATACCGCACGGGCTGAAGGTGGTCCAGGCCAATGCAGAGCAAGGCTTGAAAGGGTTAATGGGTCTGGAGCGTCGCTGGAGGCAGCACTTCCTGTCCACCATGACCCCTCGCTACCTTCCGCCTCTCTGGTCCGTCAGTCACAACCACGACAAGTTTCTACGCAAGTTCGGAGAGGACCTTCCGATCCAGCTCAACTGAAACGTCCTGTCTATCTTTGCCTGGAAGGCTGGTCGGTTTTGGCAGAACGTTAAGGAAGCGCAGAGCTGGTGCCCAAGCTACGTCGTCCTCTGTAGCCTGGGCACCAGCCAGTCTGTATCCATGGACTTCTCTGGAGTCACCTGAGCTGTTACGACAGCCCCTTTCCGGGGGTGAACACTGGTTCACCTCCACCGCAGCCCAGAGAGCAGACCTGGCTGGCCGGTCCCTGCAGGCCCTTGATGTTGCCTCCCCTCGGTGTGGTGACCTTGGTTGGTGAAGGGGGTGTACCCGTGAGCCCGGCTTTGTTTCTGTATGGTGCTATAAGTGTTGAGTGCCAAGAATATTAGACACTGCTTGTGGGCCGGGAAGAACCAGAAGGACCTCGGCGAACTCGAATGGTGCGAAATTGTACCTTTATTCCTTAGGGTTTTAGCCAAGGCGTCTCATAGGCCCACAAGTATTGAGGTTTGTAGGGAATAAGGGTCTGTTTGACCTGAGCCTAAACTCACCGAAGAAGAGACAGACCTCTCTTGTTTGGACCACGGTAGAGGCCCTGCCAAGCGTCTAGAACATTGACTGTATGACAGTGGAGGGTTCCTGATGGATCGTAATTGCATATGGACACTTTTTTTTAAACAAAGAAAAACACAATGGTTGGGTTTTCCGGTGCCGGGTGAGTCCTGGGCTAAAAATCCATTTCCATTCAGATTGTCCAGAACTGGCATATCCAACAGTCTGGAGACACAACCCTTGTAGATCACTTTCAAAGAATGTGTTTTAGATGCCGCTGAAACCTGCTCCCTATTCTCAATGAATACAAGTGATTTTCCCAGCAGGTTTTAGCCTTAATAAGAATCATTTCCATGCAGAAACCATTGGTTTGCTTGGCCAAGGTTACTTTCTCTGAAGATAACACCAACTTTTGTCATGTTTGCCGATTTATAGGTTAGACATGAAATTCACTCCAGCTGATGACCAGTTAGAATATGTCCCAAGAGGCAACCTATTCTCTATACAGTGCACTACCTTTTACTAGTGCTGTGTATCGGAGAATATATGGTGCCCTTCGAGATGCTATCGTATTCTGAATGTTGAGTGTGAAATGGTTGGCTTGGCAATGTAACCTTAATAGCTCCTTAATAGCTTTTTCCTGTATTGTATTTGTGTCCAAAAATGGCACCCTATTCCCTACACAGTGGACTGCTTTAGCCCATGGGCTTCTAGGACCTGTAAAGAAAAGTAGGGCACTAAATGGGGAATAGGGTGCCACCCCCATTGACTCTGTCATAAAGTGGTGCACTATATTTGGTGCCATTTTGAAGCCACCTCTGTAGGACATGGATTTGCGCTCTCTGGTCAGAACATCATGTTGGTGTCATTTCCCTCAGTAGACTGGTCTCCTTCCAATCATTAGGACACCACTGCTTCAGTCCAGGTGAAGTATCCCTGTTTGACCAGCTTAAATCTGTTTTGGATTTTTGTAAAAAGAACTGCTAAGGCAAGATTGGGTTTCATTGGTCCCAGAAAATGAGAATCCAACCTTCCTGCATCTTAATCATTTCAGTGTTGAAGTAATAGCCTGTGAGACAAATCCTGTTGGTTGGTGAAGAAAGAACCTGAGCAGTGAACCTTTCTGCAAACTGGAGATGTTTACGTTTTCTGGCAAGTTTATAAATGCATTTGATTAGTCTTTAAGAAACCAGCAGCGTTGTGTTTTATTTACATTTGTCCAGATGTAACCCAATAAAAGCTGTTCTGTTTCCCTAAAATTGTAAATGAAATAAAGTATCATATTTGTATGCTTGTGAGTTGTGACTATTCAAATGTGATGGATTGCAGAATTGTGTTTACTACAATAATACTAATGACTTGAATGTTTACATGTTGCCATTTCTTTATTCCTATATTAACAATTTAGTTAATGTAAGTTAAATTAAGTAATTTTTCAGAGTAAAATTTAATTTAATTTATTCTTTTATTAATCCTATTTGCCACAGAAACACAATGAAATACATTCTCAGTTTTTATTTAGTTTTCATACAAAATCACAGTTTAATAAATAGTCTGTAAAAAAATGTTGTACAAAATCATTGATCTTAACATTTCTTGAATGAATGAATCGCTTCTTTCATCTCATTCAGCTCCAAGTAGTCTTCAGTAGTTGGGTCTTGTCAGTTTAATTGACGTTTTTTACAATCGGTTGTTGCGGAGTTAAGGCCTCTTGATTTTGGCATTAGGAACAATCTGTCAGTCAAATGGTTTGTCATTCACATGGGACTGCATCCCAAATGACCGCCTGTTCCATCCAAAGTGCACTGCTTGTGAACAGAGCCTAACAGCTGTGGTTCCCAACCCTCTCCTGGGGACTCCCCCAGCCATCTCACAGTTGAGTTTTAGGCCTGAAAACGGGTAATGTTAATTTAAAAAAAATTATTCAGGTGTGCTAACCTAATAAATGGAAGCTGAGGGGTCCCCGGGAAAGTGTTGGGAGCCACTACCTGACTTAAGTAGTGCACTTAGGATATGGCGGCATTTGGGACCAGGACACACCATCTTGTGTCACTGCTCAGTCAACACAACAAAATGCATTACAGTAAAGAAGATAAATCAGACGTAGCTCAACAAGCAGAAGTGTTGCCTCTACTACAAACCGTTATTGAATTAAAACAGGACAATTTTTCGCCCCGTGTTACTCAAGGGAACTAAGAGCCATGAACTTTAAAGATCAAAATTGTGTTTGATCATCAATGCAGTTTGTTATTCCTTAGCAAGTCTGTGCTCTATAAACACTTCAACTGTGAGTCATATTTAAGCAAAGAAATAATTGTTTCTTCATATTCTGAGTTACAGTGCTTTTACAATTAGAGTACCCTCATTTTAGTGGCCATTAAAACATAGTGACTGATGCAGAATACAATACAATTAAACACCAAGGCTCTACTAAAAAAGACAGAAGTATTGCCATTGACTTCACATTAGAATTGTTTGAAACATAAACCATCGATTGTCAAGTGTACAAGCCAAATTATTTCCCAGCAACTGTTTTAACGTTTATCACATTTGTGTTGGTTTGTCTTAGTAACTATTCACCCATGAACAGTAATACAACAACAGCCTAAATCTGTGGTTACATTTGTGTTGGTTTGTCTTCGTAACTATTCACCCATGAACAGTAATACAACAACAGCCTAAATCTGTGGTTACATTGCGTGAAGCTGATGATTATTCCCGTCCGTTTTTTGCTCCAAGGCTCTTCACAGGTCGGATCAGATCCAGACCGTGGGACTGGTTCTGTAGCTGCAATGCAACAAGTTAACTGGCCAGTTCTAGGTTGGGTCCCAAATGGAACCTTACAGGCCCTGGTTAATGCAGTGCTCTACAGAGACTGTTAAGTGCTGTGTTGGCACCAGGCCAAAGTGAACACCTGCCATCAAGGGGAAATTGTGGCCCGATCGACCAGGTAATTACAAGGTAATGATCAATTGGTCTCGGTGAACTTCGTCATAACCAGGCACAAGGGGTTCTTAAATTGCCGTTTTCTGCTAGTTTGGCCATGTTTGTTACTAGCCCGATTTGAAAGGTACTAGTCTTGAGGGCTTTATTCTAGCTGCCGTCTGACCTGTTACTATAACGCAGAATAGTAGCACTCGTCTCAGCCCAGGCTTGTGAAGACGTTCAGGAGACATTGTCTTGAAGCTAAAGACATTCAGATCACAGCTAGATTCAGCGGTGGATTTGGACCGGAAATCAGACCTTGCATTTTGAACCCCCCCCACCACAATATCATCATTACAATCTCAAGATAGGAAAACTGGACCACCCCTGTTTAGTCTTGAGTAAATAAAAAACACACCACTTTTCCTACCAACTACTGCATCTTTTACATCCTCCAGCAATTTCTGAACGAGTGCATCCAAGAGATCGCTGACAAAGGTGAATGTTGTAGCAATGTTGCCATTTGCTGCTGGTGTATTCAGGATGAACATGGTTTCTTTGGGGTACATCAATCTGAACCACAGTCTGTCAGTTTGGATGAACGCATCCTCAGGTCATTCAGGACGTTTCTCAAAATACTGTCTGACCGATTGACTCACACACTATTTAAGAATCATTAACCCCCAATCCGCCCCTCGTCAAGCATCAGGCACAGAGATTCACATTAAGAAATGATATATACACACACCCACACACTTTCTGCTATTTGATCAATCCAATGCTCAGTTTTTACACAGTTGGCACAGATTTTTTGAAATAAATACACTGTAGGATTTTCTTACTTTACAAGTGAAACAGAAAGTATTGACATTTTAATTCAAGTATCAAATCAATAATAATAAAAGTGTACTGCTCCTCTGTTTCTTAGTCTGGCAACTACTTATAAATATGCTGATGTTAATCTTTGAGTGACACATCAAAATGTTGTTTCAACGTCCTATAAATCCAAAATACAAATTTTAAATATTCATTTCAAGGTCCATCGCTCCATAGGCGGAACACCTGAAAGTCCTCAAACTACGACTATCTAACAATATCTATCATACCGAATTAGATTTAATCTCACAAACATGTACATTAAATAAAGTATGCAACATCCAGAAGAGCCTACTTTGGTGCTTCTGGTCCTCTCCTCTCTCACCCTCTTCACCCGTCCCCTCCTCCACTCTCCTCTCTCACCCTCTTCACCCGTCCCCTCCTCCACTCTCCCTCTCGTTTTAACAAGGCGAGTAAAGTAAAGAAGAATTGACCGACAGCCTACGTTGCTTTACAAGCCCCTCCCCCCTCTCCCAAGCGTTGCTATAGACGCCCCTGAAGGATGCCGGTGAGGGACTGGTCCAGGGCAGAAGGGTTCTGGCACGCCCCCTGGAGCCGGGGCTGGGACACAGCTGCGGGGCCCTGCAAACGCTGCAGCTCCAGGATGCTGTTGATGGCACTCTGCAAATGTTCATTGAGGGCATTTTCCCCGAGGTGGGGAGGCGTGGCGCCGGTACAAGCGTCCAGTCTGTAGCCGGGTTGCAAGGCCTGGCAAAGGAGATCTGGAGATGTGGGTCTGCCCGCCTTAGAGGCGAAGTCTGGAGGCTTGGGCCGAGGGCACGGCCCGTCCTCTTGGACAGCGAGGTCTTGGGGCGTGGGCCGGCGACGTTTCAGCTTTGGCGTGCTCATCTCTGGGTCTGGAGAGAGCTGCTGTAAGCTGTCGGTCTGTCGCTCTAAGCTCGGTGTAGTATAAGTGTTAGGGATACTTCCACATTGTGAGTCCAGCGCTACCGTCTTCGCTGGCGCGTCAGTGGTCCTGCAGTTGTCATGGGCACCATGTGGGAGGTCAACCGCTTTAGGGGGTGGGGACCCGTCCTCACCGATTGCAAGGTGTGATGTCCTATGGGAGGAGCCCTGTAGGTTCTGTTCATTCGGAGCACCGCTCCCATTGGTCAGCCGCCCGGTGTAGTCCCGCTTGTGAGCAGAGGGGGCGTTGTGCTGCATGGTGTCACATGCTGAGTTGTGAATCACCTTCCTAGACCCAGACTGGTGTTTTATCGTGAGCCTAAGGCCACCGCGGCTGGGGGAGCAGTAAGTCCTGAGGCCCGGTGGCCGGTCTGAGAGTCTGGTCCGGGCAGGATTGGACGGGGGGCTGCTGGACAGATCCATGGCCACACAGCTCGACTCAGCGTTGGAGGACTCAGATGCATGCAGGGCCTTCAGGAAGGATTCTGTAAAAGATCCAAGGATGAAGTACAAGGGAAGCAAATGCTAGATACAAAGAAGTATATTCCAAGCTGTCCAAACGTTTTCTATATTCATTAAAAATTCCTGACATGATTTGCCCAATCAAAAAAAGATTGCCACTACAAAACAGTCTTACTTTCGTCTATTGGGGTACTCAACAAGTATAGAAAGTGATGAGTTGAGCTTGTTGTTTACCTTGTATCCATATAATTCAGTTCCTGTTGCTACAGGACGTGCTGTTGTAGCAAACTGACTGAAACTACAATACGGCGTCTGCACCAGTACAGTCATTTACGCTGACAGATCAAGTTAACTGAGCTCCTTTACCTTCAGACTAAGTCTGCTGGGTAATCAAAAGGTTGTAGGTTAAACGGACGCCAAGCAGCCAAGAAGCTTCAGATGAAAGCCCAGGAAACAGATCCCCTGCACCTGCCTCTCCACTCCACCTGGCCGCAGGGTACCTACCTGGATCCTTACGGCCCATTTTCCTGTCCTCCGCCAGGGAAAACCTCTCGGACTGGAGGAACAGACGATCCAGCATCACCATCTCCGCCGATGGCATTACCTGCTGTGGACATTAACGCGTGGCCATAATGACCGATGCATTTAATCAGTCAAATGATTATACGGAGGAGTATACATTGCAAAATGGCTGTTTTGAATCTAGGATGCATTCCAACAGGTTGCTTGTTACCAGTGCCTCCCCCAGCAGTAGATGTCTGTATCTGTTGAGCATGTCCTTGGTGCGTTTCAGAAGGAACCCTGACACAGAGTCAAACTGCTCGTCCACTGGAGAGAGGGACAGAAGATAGTCACACAAAGAGACATGTTCTGTAGGACTACATTTCCCATCATGCCCCCGCCTTCTCGAAAAACAATTATAATGATGTGAGTAGTCTTTTGCTACTTTTAAAGAAACCTAACTTTGTTCCAGGTAAAGAAATTAACGTTAGTTTCCACGTGGAACTGTTTCCACAACAACAATTTGTCATAGAGTGGATTAAAGGCAGAGGGATCTCACCTGCATTGAAGTGGTCCGGACCGGGTAGATGTCCAGCACAGGTGTGGTAGGGTAGCAGGTGGGTCACAGCATCCTCCACGGAGGAGAAGGAGGAACAAGTCTGGGGGTTATTGACCATTTCTTGGTTCTGCCAAAGCTGGTGATGGAACCTAAAATCGACAGACACTCAAATATTAGGATATATACTAATAAACATTCCAGGCACTGGTGAAAATCACAAGCACTCTGGAGAACATCACAGACACTTGGAAAACATCACAGACACTCTGGAGAACATCACAGGCACTCTGGAAAACATCACAGACACTCTGGAGAACATCACAGACACTTGGAAAACATCACAGACACTCTGGAGAACATCACAGGCACTCTGGAGAACATCACAAACACTCTGAAGAACATTACAGAGACTAAATAAAATGTCATGGCTAACTGAGTTACTATAGTGATTCTACTTACTTTATTTTATATGAACATCTTATTACACATTCAGCCCCCAATGGTTTGTTGTTTTTACAAAAATAGTCCCAGAATGCATCTCTTAGCAAACACATTTGATTAATTGTATCTATGTCAGGTCAACCTGAAAAGGGCCTTGTTGCCACATCTCTTACCTGTGCTTGCGCATGGCGTGAGTGAACCTCTGCTCCCTCTCTACGGCCACAGGACCAGCCACCTCGTATAAAAACAATACAGCACATTTACTGGAAGCTGAAGAATCTGCGTATAATGAATAAACATTCCAGAACCTGGCACCTTATTTATTAGGGCACTACATTAAACCCGAACCTATAGGACTCTGTAGCATAAGTGTTGAACTATTTATACTATACTATACGGTGTGTAAGTAATGTACTGCATAGAGCATAGTGTGTCATTTCAGAGGTAGCCAATACACCCTGCTGTTTCTTACTTTCACTCTCATCTGCTGGGCAGTCTGGACCGCTCTGAGCCACTGGTCAAGTTCTCGGTGTGCTTGGGGCCCCTGGTTGTACTGGCTGTGAGCTTGGGGTCCCTGGTCATGCTGGCTTTGGGCAAGGGTCCCCAGGTCATACTGGCTGTGAGCTTGGGGCCCCTGGTCATACTGACTGTGGGCTTGGGATCCTTGATCATACTGGCTGTGAGCTTGGGGTCCCTGGTCATACTGGCTGTAGACTTGGGGCCCTTGGTCATACAGGGTGAGAACTTTGGAACCCTGGTCATACTGGCTGTGGGCTCCGGGCCTCTGGTCCTGCTCTCTGTGGGTATGAGGACCTTGAGGACCCTGGTTTTCATGGGGTCTGGGAGAAGGTGGGTGGACATCAATAAAGGCTTGTCTCTCCATATCCATGGCCAAGACAGCTGGTAAGCAGAACAACACAGAAGATGATCATAGTGATGATGACGGTGATGTTGGGGAGGGATGAAAGTGAAAGGTTAGGAATAGTAGTACTGTTGATATTACTGTTACATGACAGTCTATAGTTTAGTAGTACTGTTGGCATTACTATTACACCATGGTCTATAAAATAGTAGTACTGTTGATATTACTGTTACATGACAGTCTATAGTTTAGTAGTACTGTTGGCATTACTATTACACGATGGTCTATAAAATAGTAGTATTGTTGGTATTACTGTTACATGACAGTGTTTAATATAGTAGTATTGTTGGTATTAATGTTACATGTCAGTCTATAACATTGTAGTACTGTTGGTATTACTGTTACATGATGGTCTATAACATTGTAGTACTGTTGGTATTACTGTTACATGAGGGTCTATAACATCGTAGTACTTTTGGTATAATTGTTGGATGACAGTCTATAAAATAATTCTACTGTTGACATAATATACATGATGGTCTGTATGGTAGTAGTACTTCTGATAAAACGTGATGGTCTGTAACATAGCAGGACTCTAGTCTGTATATGGAATAGGCTGCAGTCTCTTTATGGTCAGACTCACTGCTTTTCTCTATGTGCTGTTGGACAGCACAGTGCTGGTTAGCCTGGTCCACCTTACCATCGGAGCATGTTTCTAGAAGGTGGTTGGGCTGTTCCTCCAGAGGAGTTTCTAGAAGGTGGTTGGGCTGTTCGTCCAGAGGAGTTTCTAGAAGGTGGTTGGGCTGTTCGTCCCGAGGAGTTTCTAGAAGGTGGTTGGGCTGTTCGTCCAGAGGAGTGTCTAGAAGGTGGTTGGGCGGTTCATCCAGAGGAGTTTCTAGAAGGTGGTTGGGCTGTTCCTCCAAAGAAGTTTCTAGAAAGTGGTTGGGCGGTTCCTCCAGAGGCGGTTGTAGAAAGTTCTCAGGATGTTTCTCCAGACTATTTTCTAGAAGGTGGTTAGGCTGTTCCTCCAGAGGAGTTTCTAGAAGGGGGTTGCACTGTTGCTCCAGTAGAGTTTCTAGAAGGGGGTTGGGTTGTTCCTCCTGAAATGTTTCTTGAAGGGGGTCAGGCTGTTCCGCATCAGAAGTATCTAGAAGTGGGTCAGGCTGTTCCTCTTGAAGATTTTCAAGAAGTGGTTCAGGCTGTTCCTCCTGAAAAGTTTCTAGAAGGTGGCCAGCCTGTTCTTCCTGAAGAGTATCTACAAGGTGTTCAGGCTGTTCCTCCCGAAGAGCTTCTAGAAGGTTGTCAGGCTGTTCCTCCTGAAGAGCTTCTAGAAGTGTATCAGGCTGTTCCTCCTGAGGCACAGAAGCAGCTAGAGGAGAGGCGGAAGTGCTAGGGCTGTTGGGAAGTGGGTAGGATCTAAAAGACAAAGGGGAGGGACTTCTGAAAACACCAGTCTGTGTTAGGCATACAGTAATTCCAGGCCCAGATCTCGTCCCAGGCAGTCCCAGTGGAGAACAATGACATTCTTGTTTGGTCTCTAAGCATAGCTCGGATTGGGGTCTTGACCCTAAACCCTGCCCAGGTGGGGACCCGCATAGCAGGATGGGAGACTGGCCAGGCAGACTGGCCTCCTCTGTCTCTGGGTGTAGCGGAGAGGCCAGCACCATACTGGGGCAGGGCATTGAGAGGGACGCTGCCCGGTGGAGAAACACTGGCTGGATGGGTGGAGGGGGCTCAGCTGTCATCTCACTGGCACGAGGGGTGGTGTCGGGGCCCTCCCCGGACAGGGCTTCAGTCCCGGCCAGGACCTCAGGCCACTGGGTGGGACTTGGTGGAGTAAGTGCTTCCTGTGGTAGGATTGGTTGTGGAAGTTAAACATTCAAGAAAACCTATGACTCAATAGTGCAACACAACCTTTTGTTCATTTGTCTTAGACAGAATTGTTTAATTCCCTTCCTTTCCCTTTTAACTGACCTGCTGCAGTTGATGGATAAAGTCCTGGGACTGGTCGTGGGTGATCATGCCGGGAATCTCCTGCACCCCTGATTTGGGCTCTGTCTGGTGCAGGAGGTGTTTGGGTTGTGACCCTGGCGGATCCAGAAGGTGTTTGGGTAGCGTCCCAGTTGGGTCCAGGGCTTGAAGGGCCTCCAGGAGTGTCAGTACAGGAGAAGCGACCGGGAGCTCAGCGGTGGAGGGTTGTGGTGAGACATGGCATGGTAGACCCTGCTTGGTCAACTGAGAGAACCCACAAACCCAATAGAACTTGGTCAACTGAGAGAACCCACAAACCCAATAGAACTTGGTCAACTGAGAGAACCCACAAACCCAATAGAACTTGACTGTTGCATAGACTTTTATTTTTTTACTGTATTACAAAATAATAATTACAAATGTTACAAAAGAATGCCTTTCAGATTAGGGACCAGGCTCAACCTGTGTCCAGGGCACGGACCTCAGTGTTGACCTCTCACCTGGATCACGTGTGGCGAATCGTCCCTCTTCTCACCAGGGCCTGCTCTGTCGGGGAGCAACACCACCGAGGCCTGCTGAACACTGATCTGTCCATCGGTGGCGCCCACTAGAGGTCTGGCGGTCTGCGAGCTGAAGGGCATGGCCTGTACTACAGCAGGAGGGGCGTTGAGGATGGAGATGGAAGTCATGTGACTGTCTGGGTGGCTGGAGGCAAGCTGCATCCCGGAGCTGCTGAGAAGGACACAGAGGGTAGCATCGGCATGACAAGACACAGACGTTGTAGGTGACTTGTATGAGCTCTCCAAATGTGCCCTAATCAGCCCCCTATTCCCTATGTAGCGCACTAATTGTGAACAAATCCAAATGTAGAAATGTAGAATAGAGGGCCATGTGGTGACCCGCGGGGTCCCACTCACTGCATCAGGGTGATGTGGTTCCCCAGGGCCGGGCTGTGGAGCAGGGTGGCATGCTGTGGACGTCCCGGGCCTGCCGGGCCCTGGGGCCTCTGAGGGGCGTAGGCTCCCGCTAGCTGGGCCGGCATCTGGAAGACAGTCGGGGGGCCCGTCTGAAGCTGCAGGGGCCCGGAGAGGAGGGTGCCGGGGCGCAGGGACAGCTGGCCCGAGGGGGCGGCGGTGGTGAAGACCGCGTGCGGGCTGAAGTTGACCTGCCGGTGGTGAGGCACGGCGGTCAGTATCTGGGAGCCGTCCAGCAGGTGGTGGCCGCCGGGCGTGCTGACACCCTGAACCGATTGGACCGTCGCCCCCTGGTGGCCCGGGGTGAACAGTGGCCGCGCTGCGCTGCCAGGGAGCTGGGACAGGGTGACCGGGGACTGGCTGGGCAGCAGGAACTGGTTTTGGCCGTGGAAGAGACCTTGTGGCTGGATCAGGAAGGACCCTCCCCCCTGGTTGACGAGCTGCAGGCTGAGGGGCTGGGGCTTGGTGAGGTGTGGGGGGTTGAGGCGGGGGGCTGTCTGGGGAGGGGGCTGGGGAAGTGGCTTGGAACATAGAGGAGGAGGGGACAGGAGGATATTTGACGATTGCGTCCCAGGAAGGAAGGTTAGACCTGGGGAGGTGTTCTGACCCGAAGGCCCGGGAGGCTTGGGGCTGATCTGAACCAGCCGCGGCTGGATGCTGATCGGCAGTTTAGGTTGAATGGGCAAGGGCCCTCTCTGGAGAAAGATCCCAGGAGCGGTCGCCCCTCTGATGCTTGGAGCCAATAAGGGGTGCCCCGTAAGCCCGGTTAGGCTAGGAACTGCCTTCTGGATGAGGGAAAAGGAGGTGCTGGAAGCCTGGGCAGGGGTCAGCGAGAAGGAGGTCTCCGGGGGAGGCGCTGGGAAGACATTTCCAGGGAGAAGGCCCATCAGCTGGGTAACAGCCGGCTTCAGGGAAGGGCAGCCTGGTCCTACCGCCAGCAGGGAGGGCTGGGGAGGATCCACAGCTGCCTGGGTGTCCCGGGGCACGGGGGGCAAGGTGGGGGGCGCCGGGTGGGGCTGGGGGAGGGGTTTGGAGAGGAACGGCACAGCAGCGGGAGGAGGGAGGAGTGGAGGGCCAGGCGGGCCGGGTGTGTAGAGGGACTGGGTGTGGCCGTCTCCTGGCCCCAGTGGGAGGAGCCCCGCCTCAAGGGCCATGGTGTGCTCTGTGATGTCAGCCTCCTGGAGACTCTGCTGGAGGATGTCACAGGCCATTTCCTCCTCCTGCTGCTCGTCCTCCTGCTCCCCTTCCTCCTCCGTGTCTCCCTTCCCTCCGTCGGGGGAACCCAGAAGAGCCTCCTCCAGGAAGGATAGGTCCAGGCACCCTGCAGGAGGCGTTTCCTCAGAGCTGGTGATGTCATCTGCCAACGGAGACACAGGGCTCTGACGGGAGGGGGGCGAGGGGGAGGCAGGGGAGGCAAGGGGGAGGGGGTGCAAGGAAGAAAAGAGACAAAGGGGAGAGGGAGAAATAATGCTTACTAATAGAAGGCTCAGGCATGTCCTGGACTTGAAACACCTTTTAGACAATGTATGTGTTTAGTAACAATGTGTGTGTTTGTTTAGTGTGAAGAAACAGTTGCTCTACATTACAGACATCTGGGATAAAACATGATGAGTGTGTCTGGGAGTGTTAGGGTTAACGGTAAGCCTTGGATTTGAACTTGTGTGGGTGGGGGTCTGTCTGTGCGAAGTGTGCAGAAAGCATGACTCACCAGAGAGTCAGTGAAAAAACGGGAAGGAGGGTTTGAGAGCTCAAGAAATGGAGGGAGAGAGATAGAGAGAGGGGGGGGGGGGACAGACAGTGGTAGACTCACCGGGGTGTCAGATAAAGAGGGAGGAAGAGTATGAGAGCTAGAGAGGG
>JACXGK010002703.1:0-14877 GCA_016801125.1 Novumbra hubbsi | reverse complement strand
TGCAGCTGACAGAGAAAGCTGAACAATTAGTGCAGTGCACTAAGGCGCTCTTTCGCAGTGCCAAGCTGACCACCACAGTCTAGGTTCGCGTTTTGACAGTGCCACCAGCTGACTGAGAAGCCCAAAGAGCAATGCAACGTGGTCATAATTGCCCAGGGAGTAAAGAGGCATTATCAGCAGGGATTTCATGGTCTTCTCACATTCTACTGCTCCCCTCAGGTGACGTGCCTGCAAAGCTGGTAACTGAGAATTCCCTTGCATGCATCAAACCACGTCATTTATCAGGATGGATGAACAGTAGTGCAGAAATCTGATGATCTAAGCATGAATGTCCAAGAGAAGGTGTTTTGATGATAAAAGTTGGTCAGAAATGTACTTGGCATTGTCTCACTAACTTAGAGGCGTTACTGAGAAATGCTGGTTAATAAGAATGATGATTACCTCGTTAGTTCCATGAAGAAAGTCATTCAAGGCTTGAGGATCACTAAAGGGAAATACGACAGTGTTAATATAGTTAGAAGAGAAATGCTTTATTAAACATTTCCATCTTACTTAAGTTTTTGTTTTTGAGTTGCAATCAAATTTAAAAAAATATTTTTTCTGCTATCAACTCATTGGAGCTAGCTGATTGTTTTCTTTTGAATATTTGTACTGAAAATCTGCACTGAGGTTTCACTCTATTATCTGAAGATCTACAAAGAACTAAAATTAAGGAAATTCAGATCTACTCAGGAGTATTTCTTTATAGTTTTGGGAGAATTTAACAGTTCTGTTAGGGATGAGCTTGGGGAACAACATGCGCAACTTGGAATCCTTCAGAAAAAGGCCAAACATGGAGGAGGACAGGGAGTAAGTGAACAGGGGGTCGGCAGCTTTGGTGAAGTGGCCATTGGATGGCAGAGATGGCAAGGTGCTGGTGAGACTGGGTCCGGGTGAGACTGGGTGCGGGTGAGACTGGGTGCGGGTGAGACTGGGTGAGCTGTGCTGACTGCCTGCTTCCTGAGGACCTGCTTGTCTCTGGCAGAATGTTCTAGTCAAGACCTTCTCTATCGTAGGCGATCTAATATATTTAGCTTTTTCAGGCACATTGGGATTATTTCAGAATTTATTCCGTTGAAAAGATTATTGTTATTATTATCTTTCTAACTCCCTGTTTACATTTGGTTCTGACATTAGTTAATTATTATTCTTATTATCTTTCTAACTCCCTGCTTACATTTGGTTCTGACATTAGTTAATTATTATTATTATTATCTTTCTAACTCCCTGCTTACATTTGGTTTTGACATTAGTTAATTATGATTATTATCTTTCTAACTCCCTGCTTACATTTGGTTTTGACATTAGTTAATTATTATTATTATCTTTCTAACTCCCTGCTTACATTTGGTTCTGACATTAGTTAATTATTATTATTATCTTTCTAACTCCCTGCTTACATTTGGTTCTGACGTTAATGCTTCACCTTGCCCTGATCCTGACCCTTTTAAGACCTGATTACAATGAAATGTCAGCGTTTATTTCCATCCTCTACACCTGTCCGACAATGTGGACCGGGGAGGACAAAGGCAGCACGTTAGAATCAGGGAAATACGTGGTGTCAGATTGCTTTCAAACTAGAATGTTTCACGTTAATCTTTTTGCCAGCAGGACTCACCACAAAACATCGAGTAGACACGTCCCGTCTTCCTCCTCCATGTCAACTGAAGGAGAGAATCTCAAATCAGACCTCACTCCTTTCATCACATACATTTGGGATGTTTGAAGTAGAGTGCTAAACATTTCATTGTGCAGAGGAGGCTTACTTACTGCTCAATTCAATAAAATCAGTATTGTAGAATTTACACAGTTGCACTTTTTACAATGGTCATATTAGCAAAGACTTTTCTTGCATTCTATATGAAAACCTACAACTACAACCAGACTAGTAATGGGTACTGTACAAAAACCTACAGCTAATGCCAGACTGGTATTGGGTACTGTACAAAAACCTACAGCTAATGCCAGACTGGTACTGGGTACTATACAAAAACCTACAGCTAATGCCAGACTGGTACTGGGTACTATACAAAAACCCACAGCTAATGCCAGACTGGTATTGGGTACTGTACAAAAACCCACAGCGAATGTCAGACTGGTACTGGGTACTATACAAAAACCCACAGCTAATGCCAGACTGGTATTGGGTACTGTACAAAAACCCACAGCTAATGCCAGACTGGTATTGGGTACTGTACAAAAACCCACAGCGAATGTCAGACTGGTACTGGGTACTATACAAAAACCCACAGCTAATGCCAGACTGGTATTGGGTACTGTACAAAAACCCACAGCTAATGCCAGACTGGTATTGGGTACTGTACAAAAACCCACAGCTAATGCCAGACTGGTAATGGGTACTGTACAAAAACCCACAGCGAATGTCAGGGTGAGCCATCTCCTAGATACTTTTACTATACAATTAGAAATGTGTGTCACAGGATGATTATTGTAGATGAAGACACGTTTTTGGGAGGGTTAGAATTATTTGCAGCCTTAACAAGTGGCCACTGAGCAAACTACATAAGTGCCAATTTAGTGTCAAAACATAAGCCGATTGGATTTAACTGGACATGAGGAATACAATAATTCCACATCAGTGGTCTACTGTGAAAGTTCAAGTTCAATGTGGCACACACATACCTAGTTCATACGCAGGACGCCCCATGCAGAGGTATCAGGGTGACTTCTCGTGGGGGCCTCATGGAAAGCTTTACCCCGAGGTCAGGGTCGAGGGGTCAGTGTTTTCAGGGGCTCTGTCCAGGTGGACACCCAGCTGCAGAGGCAGGACTCTGGGGCAACTCCTCCGTCAGCCGCCTGGGCATCACTGGAGCACCGCAGGTTCTCACAGGGAAGCACAATAATGCTTTGCAGGGCCTGGGGACAGATGGCAAGCACGTTGAGATGACGTAAGAGTGCTACTACGGTCCTCTGTTCTATGCCTGTGTCTGTTACTTCAAACAACAGCAGCACAACAAATTCCTGACTTGTCTCTTAATGAGTCACATTTGCATCTAAAACATCGGTTTGTGTGTCTGTGTGTTTGTGTTTACTAGATCTATAGACACACAACAACAGGTGTGGAAGCATAATAAAAGGCCATAACAATCCTGTTTAATGTTAAGGGGTATTGTCCAATCCACCCAAGTTACAGGCTTTGAAATGTTACCTGTAATCTTATAATTGTAAACAATTCCGGGTGATTAAATTGGAGATTGCTGCCACCTTATGCAAGCAGAGCATCTTCCTTCCTTAGAAGTGACTGCGAATTAGACCTCAAAACGAGTTGTATCGACATTAGTCCCCCCATTTCCTACCCCTCTTGCTCAATATTCCGGGGAGGTCCCAGAAAACCGACCAGCCTCCTCCACAAATGTATCATATTTTTGTTTACAACCACAGAACACACACACACACAAACACAAACAAACCCGCTGCAGCATCAAACGCACTCGCGGTGAAGGGTACTGCAGCGAGCGTTTGGTGAATTAAAGCGACCTCAAATTTAGCGGCGCAACCACGCACATTTTAAATGTTTATGTATGTACGTTCAAAATTATACGCGTGTGTTGTTGCCGTTGTATTTCTTAAACGCAATGTGAATTGAGAAGTGAGCCTATGCTACGTGTGAAATAATGTACACGTCGTTGCCATGGTCGGTGCTGTACTGGTGCTTGTTTCTTTCGAGAAGAGAGGAGAGGGGGGGGACCAGCGGCGCAGACGTCTGCCTGCCCGCACATCTTCAAGCAACAACAAAGGATGCTCTGTAAATATCATGGCTACACAGACTCCTTCATCCCCCGTCTCCCTCTCATTCTTCCAATACAGAAATTCCGCAATTAAACTTGGAAAAAACTCACCCCTTCTCCTTTTGTGGTTTATTGTCCTGTCAGCAAGGCGGGCCTCTGCGCCATCGATTCTCACTCAGTGGTCTTTTGAGATGCTAAGAGAAAGGGGTGGGGGAACAGGGGTGGGTGCGAAACAAGAGCGAGGGAGCTGATCAGAACACAAAGGTAGAAAATAGTAGAAGGCGGCAGCAGCAATGTGTCTCAGCTGCCGCTACGTCCTTCAGTGGTAGAGGAGAGTAGAGGTGAGGGACGCGCTCTATTTTCGTCTCTCGCGCGTTTTACAAACGCTGCTTCAAATATCCCCGCTCTCTTGGATTAATAATGCTCCATTATGATCACAGTGCGATTTCATTATTCATGCCGAACCCCAATGGAACGCCAACGTAAATACGCGTCCTATTTTCAGCGTTCCGTAAGCTTCAAACGGTTGTCCGTGATTACATGTTATTTCGTAGATGCGCTGTGGTTGAGTGACTGCCTTCAATGAAATGTTACATATTGTAAAAAATATAGATGACAAATTGTTCACAATTATAAAATAAAGATGTCACATTACAGTAAACCCAAATTACATATAGCTAAAATACTACTAGTAAGTTATTTTTTCATTTGTAGGCTGGTCTCAATTAAATTAAAAGTATATTTTAGAAGAGAGACATGACCAAAACAGCAAGACACAAAGTTTCAGCGTATAAAAAGACAAAAAACAACAAGACGGCTTGGGAGTGTGGTGCAGTTGTTGAACGCATTGGTAACCTACCAGTTAACTTTTTTTTAATCAATCTAGCTTTACAATTGTTACGAGACCATGCCTGTATTTTAAGGACCCCTCAAAGACCCAGTGCATCCCAAAATAAGATGTTCTTATTTTTATCCTTTATTAACAATCATCACGGTGACCCTTACATTCTACTGGCCTGACCGTACATACACAAGGACACGAACAGACAATACGTAACATTTATGTATATTCCTCATTTACATCTGCTATTAGTGCACGAACACTGGTCACAGTTTAAATAATTACTCTGTATTTAAACTTTAATTCGCGAGCATCAATGACTGGAACGAATTAAAAGTGTATTAAAAAAACGAATGTGTTCTCAATTGACTAACATGTTAAATGATAAAATCAAGATAACAAATGTACAGTACATATAATTAAATTGCCAAGTCAGAAACAACTCTGAACTAACAAAAATGCAAAAAAAGCAGTAACATAGTAGCCCTGAAACTACTGAAATCACACTGCTAATTTTCTTTTTTTTTTTAAATGATATTGTGCAATTCTGACAAAAAGACAGAGGTACCTACAATAGTCATCCAGGCTCAGAGATGGAAATAACAGATTTCTGCAAAGACTTTGCAGTTGTGGGCTTCTGCAATTTTAAAGCAAACAACTAGGTGTGTATTAGAACCAATGTATGACCCAGTGGGAGTCAAGGAGAACCTACTATAAAACATGCACTCTGCCCATCCATGTAAAATGCCACAACAGGACAGTTCCCTTTCCACCTTTGTTATCCGCTCAGGTCAAAAAGTAAAGAACACACAAGCATTTTTGAGGTGTTTTATTTAAAGACAAAAACTTAATAAAGGAGGAAACATTTTTAAATACCAACAACTGAAACAAAACTCACATCCCTCTACAAAAGATCTCTCATTAAAGCAACTTATAACATTAAAATGTCCCTGACTAATAGAACTCCACCCTTCTCCCCCCCAAGCCAACCACCCCCACCCTTATAACTTCTGAAGTGACAAAGAGCGGGCACGTTCCAGGCAGACCATACAGCAGACGTGGCGGCCGCGGGCCTCTCCGTTGACGACGAGACCCCGGCGTTACGTGTGCAGGGTCGGTCAGCCCGGAACGCGGCCACAGTCTCATTTCCCAGCCTGCTGGGCCTGGCGACGGAGCAGGACGTAGATCTTCTCTTTGATCCAGTCCTTGTTATACGGCTGGTATGTCTGCGTGTCGGCGCGGTACCTACGGGGAGACGGAGATCAGCCGGCGGGTCAAGCCAACATGTCTGCAGCGATTACCACCTCGCTACGCCAACCATTAAAACACAGTCTCAGGTCAATACGCGTCACCGCCAAAACACAAAAGATAAGGCGTTACATAATTGAGACCCTCTCCCAAGGGACCGGGAACACCACTAAATACGCCGGACGGGGACAACTTACACCAGGCAACTGAGATCTGCCAGGTCATCGATGAAGTCAAACAGCTGGCTGATGTCGTACGTGATTGATGGACTGTTGGGGTTCATTCGCTTCAGGTGTTCCTCGTACATCTTACACACACCTGGAATTGGAGTTAATCATTAGCTTTGGTAATACATCCTTGACTTGGATAAGAATTTTCATATTGGCTAGTAAACACGCAAGCAAGATTTAACTTCGACATTCAACTTTAACCTTGCACAACACCTAATTTTCACAAACAACTTTTCCAAGTCTCATACGGAATTCCAATTGTCTAACTTCACCCTCAAATGTAACTGGGGTTGAGCAACTGAAAAGTCTATTCTGATTGTAGTGGATGACCAGGACCGGCCACGCCACAGCGAGCTGGTGCATCCCTACAACAAGCCTATATGCTATCGTACACGATATGGGTTTGATACCCTAGTCTGTTAGCTTAAGCGGCTGTCAAATTACCTTCCATGCACTCGTTAACTGATTCATAATCAGCATATGTCCTTCCTTCTGGCCTCTTGGTAGGCTGGACCAATAGGATTGTGTGAGACTGCAACAATTACAAAACACAGACATGTTCAATTCAATTAACATTGCCATTTGAAAAACTATTTACGTTCAGTATTACAGTTTGACGTGCGCTTTCGTACCTGTTGAAGTCTTTCTTTAACTACCTACATATTTGTTAAACTGTACTTATACTTATATTAATTATCTACTGCGCAATTTCAGTAAATGAATGTTCCAGTTCAGGAAAGGAGCCTAATGATATTACAAAAAGCCAGGCATCTATTAGGTACCATCCCCCATTGATCAAATTGTTGTTTCAGCTACCTAGCTTGCTAGGAAACAAACCGCCGGGAGCTAACTTTAGCGACTCATACTTAATCGGAATTTAAAAAAGATGGGACGTCAATATCTGGTCAGTTAACACGCAGACCACATCATTAACTAAATATTAACGATCAATCCCCCACAAAGTAAAATCAGAGACGTGTTTAAAATACTCTCTTCACTACGTTCCGTTAGCTACTACTGCTAATGTTAAGCTAACTTAGAATAAGCTAACTTTAGCTAGCATCCGTTGATTCTCATGCATGCACTATTTCAAAACAAGTTTAGTTAGTAATCTACTTCGTTTTCAGTCTGGAAAACTACTTGCATTCAGATATGGAAATGTTATGTTTTAACTAACCATGTTTTCGATAATTCCTTCAGGTTGGTCTTTCTCGTAAATTTCTCGTGCTACTCGATTTACTAGCCTAACTGTAAAAGCGGAAATTACGTTCACTTGACACCGGAAAAATAACTTTAGGAATGCGAAAAGGGTGTGTCCAGTGGGTGTGTCCTGTCCAACGACTTACGTTAGTTTGTTATCATGTTTGCAATTAAAGTTCAAATGGTGGTTTTAATTGTTTACATACATTCTTTCTTGCAGCGTTCTAATTAATATATCTTTCATTACCAGCAACTGTCATAATCCGACAACCTCCTCAAACATGTGTACTTGTGTAAACCTGAGAGGATTCTATTGGTATAGTCATAGTGAATACTGTATCTTGTTCATCAGAAAGTTCTAGGTATTACTATAGCTAAAATACTGTCAGATCAGCACAAGTGCACAGGGTATGTGATTTGGGATTGGACCACAACCGTCCTCTTGTCACGTGGGTCGCGTCATCCTGGCTGGTACACCGCGGTCGGAAGGACTCATGAAAATCGAAAGGAACAATAAGGAAGAGTGTCAATGGCCGTGGTTTAACGCAGAAATCCAACGCATTTTCAGAATTGTATGTGGTATCTAGACAACAGAAGCAAGCAACCACTTGGTGATAGTAGGTACGAATCCAGATGCGAGTTGCTTTTCAGCAAAGTCGGTCATCTCTGAACAAAGCCGATCGTACATAACCACATTGGTTAGCAAGTCAACCGATATAGATTGACATGCTAGCTAGCTAGCAATCAAGCTTAGAAAATAAGATGAATGGGAGGGGAAACAAGAGGAGCTAGCGAGCTAACGTTTACCACGCTTATGCACATAAACTCATTTTTGGTAGGCGATGCAGCAGCTGTACGTTTTACTGTAATAATGCTACACACTACTAGACTATTTGCTAAATAAGGACTAGGGGTACCAGCGAACCTCAACCTAACGTTGGCAAAAGCAGAGGCTGCTGCCGGACTTGAATAGATTGTAAGCGAATGCTGTGCTGTAGTTCGCTAACGTACTGATATCCATTTCTCCGCAAATAGTCTGTTATTTTTTTTTTATTTGCACACGACTTTACCTCCACGTTGCTTTGGAAATGCACAAGCATATTGTATAGGTACTGTAACTAGTGTAAATATTTACGGACGACGCCACTATGGCGTGAAAAGGCACGTCCAGCCCGTATCTTCGGGCATGGCTCTACAGTGTGCGTGATGGCTTTCTTCTGATTCATTCGCATAATCCACCGTATTTGTCTGCCATGCATTTACTGTGATTCTGGTGTACCAGGCAGACCAGACTTGGCTTGTATGTGAAGGCAAGAGTCAACTCAGCCAACCATGGCCGACACTACGGGGGATATTGAAAACAACATGGTGAGTTATTTCTATGGTTTACTGTATTACGGTAATTAGCTGTATATTTACTTTGGAAGGGATGCGAACTGAAAAATAAATACATCGGTAAAGGATATGTTTTTCATGTACCGTCTGTTACACCTTTGATGATGTCATTCAATTTGCTGGTGGAACCTGGGAGTGTCGCCTAGCCAGGAGTCAAAGTCCCTGAGCTTTTTCCTTCCAGTTCCTTCAGACCAAACTGCTCACTTCAACGTGTTATCACAGCAACCCATTTATTTAACACAACATTTGTCATTCAATTTGTACAACCTTCTTAGCGGATGGAGGGAGACTAGTAGTCCCTCTCTCTGTCTCTTTAAACATCTGAATGTGAGCCCATGCTTTCTTGTAATCTTGAGAAGTTATTTAACCCTATTTATGTAAAAGAGGATCAGTAGCAGGCCAGGTAACTCATAACCCACTGTAGCAGAAGTGAAGGCTGTCATGCTCCGACTCGCCAGGTTGTCTGACTGCCTTGACCCCGCATGTCTTCTCCCCCTAAACAGGCCTCTGTCTGGGCCTGTATTGAGGCAGCATTTGGGTGAGGCCAAGATGTCACTAACCCCCCTCAAGTATGAAGCACTTCAGCGTGACAGTCTCACGAGAATGGTTATTGGTTGAGTGCAGTTCTGGGATCTGTTCTTCCATTTAGATCATGATGAGTAACATCATTTGATCATTTAGACTGATCCTAAGTCAGCACTTGTCAGACTGATCCTAATCAGGCTTGATTTAATAGTGAAAAAACACTAGGTGAGATAAAATATAAACCAGTGTTTTTGATTGTCATTTAGCAAATGCTCGGATTCAGAGCCTTTTGCTGGGGCTTTTTGGTGTTTGGGCCTTGCATAAAATCAGTGATTTGAACAATCAATGTTTTGGTGGCTCCTCTATGCCCTACACGCTGTGCACACCTAGATATTGGACTGGTATAGACAGTATGGTAATCGTTGTACCCTGGCTTATGATAGGCTAAGTGAACGTTCCACCATATTGCTTTTACCTATCAAATCTTTTCCAATTTTATAAAAAGCCAAATTTATTTTAGGTAACCAGAAAGCTAATTGAGCCCGGTTCATGGTCTGTGTTGTGCGTTGAGTATTGAGAGGCCGTAAATGCCACATTGGGAAATATTTCACCCTCCGTGTTCTTCCAGGCGACCGACGCCCCAGTGCCCAGCCAGAACCAGCACTCTGAGCCTGGGGGGACCGGGGTACGGTCCAGGGGCGGTGGTTGTGGTGGTGGAAACGCGCAGAATGGACAGCCCCCCTCCACAGCTTCCCTGCAACGCCCCGCCCAGGTGGTGGAGGGCGAAGAAGATGAGGACGAAGAGCTGACGCTGAAGTACGGGGCCAAGCACGTCATCATGCTGTTCGTGCCCGTCACGCTCTGCATGGTGGTCGTCGTGGCAACCATCAAGTCTGTCAGCTTCTACACCCAGAATGACGGACAGAGACTGTAAGTGCCGACTATGTGATAGCAATGTACTGACAAGTGCGAGAGAACGTGTAAAGAATCCCGTGTAACACCCGAGTGACCGCTCAAAACAGACCTGCAACACACCCCCTCTCTGAAATCCAATGTCCTACCAGTGATAGACTGATACAGACCTGTGACCTCGTAAATTAATGGTTCTGTTGGTACAGGTACTAATAAGATGGCTGTCTCTGATTATTTTGAATACATTTGACGTTTGGTTGTGAAACTGTTGCAAAACCAAGGGCTTAATGTGGATGTTTTGTCTGTTACGAATATATGATTTTGAGAAGCAAAAATTTGAACACACGGGGAAACCTCAGATATGTACTAAAATACAGAAATTTGTGGAAAACGTGTACATGATTTGGCATATTTGTTTTTCACAGACTTTAAGGCCTTTGCCACTAGGGGTCAATAATGTACCATTGAACATCAGTCGTCACCGATTTGTCCTCACCTATGGCCTATGCATCCTGACACACCCCGATTTTTCTCTCAAGGCGAAAAACATTTTCGTGTCTGAATCTCTGTGCATGCCAAATTAAATGTTATATCACCTAACGTGACCGATTGACGTTCTGTCTCTGGTGTCTGTGCGGTAATGCGATTCTGTGCCCTGTTCAGGATCTACACACCCTTCCCAGAGGACACAGACACCATTGGCGAGCGGGCCCTGAACTCGGTCCTCAACGCCACCATCATGATCAGTGTCATCATCGTCATGACAATGGTTCTAGTGCTGCTGTACAAGTATCGTTGCTACAGAGTGAGTACTGTTGTTCCGACAGTACCGCCTGGGTCTGGTTCTTCTAGCCCGTATATATATACATATTTATACATATATATATATGCATGTGTGTGTATATAGCTTAATCATTTGTTGACAAGTTTAATCAGGTTTGTTATGAACTGTCTTGACCCCGGGCCCAGAGTTACAGTTTGATCCGTTTCTGTCATTACAGGTGATCCTTGGCTGGCTGTTCCTCTCCTCTCTTCTTCTCCTCTTCTTCTTCTCCTTCATCTACCTCAAGTGAGTAGTCTTCTCTCTCCAATCACACGGCTGCATCTACAACAGTGCAGATCCTGTTGTTGTTTTAGCCAAGTCTGGTTATCTGAAGGTAACGCATGTCCGTAAATTCTGATGTTTAATAAACCCTGATCAAATCAAATGCTCTGGGTCGGTGAATCTGGATGACCAGATATCTGAAAAGCAGCGATTGGAATGGAAGTCCCCATTTAAGTCAATGTTTTTTATTTTATTATATTTCTATGCATGGTTTCCTGATAGGTAGAAAACCTGTGCATCCTCTTTCCGGGTTTCCTTGGCTCATTAAAGGCCATTTGGAGGAGGTGGTTCTCCTTGTGGCATTGAGAAGGAGACAACGAGGAGGAGGAGTGAAACTGAGACCTTGAGTCGTAACGGTCTTCTTCCGTCCCCCAGGGAGGTGTTCAAGACATACAACGTGGCGATGGACTGGATCACCTTGGCTGTGATCATCTGGAACTTTGGTGTGGTCGGTATGGTGTGCATTCACTGGAAGGGTCCTCTTCGTCTGCAGCAGGCCTATCTTATCATGATCTCTGCCCTCATGGCCCTCGTCTTCATCAAGTACCTTCCGGAGTGGACGGCTTGGCTCATCCTGGCCGTCATATCCGTCTACGGTCAGTACTTGTCCCCCTGAGGGAGGTCTCTCGCTGGTTGTGTGCCGCCTAGAGCCGGGTGATGTGGAAGAAACTAAATCCACTCTGTGGTCATTTGAGCACTAATGATAAAATTTTATAGCATAAATGGGCCCTGCTGTTTCTGTTACTTCCCAGGAAATATCCTCGCCATGAAATATCCTCTTTAAAGGATTCTTATTTGCAACTTCTGATTAATTTAAAACATTTTAAATTAAAGGACAACATACGCTTAAATCCTGTGATACGTTTCGCACAGCTGTTCCTGATCGAGTCCCAGTTATCAGTACTGTCTCAGTTCTCCTGCTTTTTTTAATCAAGGAAAGCCAGGTTCTAGGACTTCCGTCCAGCCCGTTCTTCCAGCCATGCCGGTGGATTGTGGTATTCAACACTTATATTAGAGAACAGAGATATTTGAGGGATACAGCCTCCACTTTACTATTGTTGTAGGGGCCATTCATGTTCTCTTCAGGAAAAAATCAGGGCCAACGTTTACACAAATCAATCTATTTCCGATGGTTTAATGGTGTAAAAAAAGTTTTACAATACAAATTGGTGGGAAAAAGCTCAGAGTCGGGCTATCTCCTTAGACACAGACGTGGCAGTACAAAGATATGCTGACAGATGTTGTGTTTAGAGGAAGGATCTAACTGGTCGACAAACAGGAAATACCCAGGAGACAGGATTTGGGGGAAAGAGCTAAAGGCAAAACAGCTGAGGTCAAAAGTCTTAATTTGGACAAACCTTACATAAATCCAACCTCATTTCCTTCTAAAAACTGACACTTCCTGGCTGACACAGTAGCTTGAATCCCAAATTCAGTGCAGGACCTATTCCAGGGACCCTCAGCTGTCTAGTTCAGGATCATTTGCCAGGGACCCTCAGTTCGCTATCTAGTGCACAACCTTTTTGAAATTTGTGACACTGAAAATGATGGCGTGCTGTGGTAAAAATGGCACACCAGAGTAGTGTTTGCGGTGGGTTTATTTAACCTAAACCTTGGTCAGATTGTGGTAGTAGTTCAATTAAAGTTAACTGTCACTTGTCAGTCTTCTGTGTTTTGGTTCTACAAGCTCAAGACCTAGGGATGATGGGTGTATTTACGTTCAGCCAGTCTCAGCAAAACTTTAACTCTGATTTAAATTTGCCTGGTTATGGATTTGGGCTTTGTCTCGGCCTCTGGAGAGGAGAGGAGACACGGGTTAATCCGGAGGCTTCCCATTCTGTCTTGACTGTGAGGTTCTCTGGTGTCTGTAGATTTGTTGGCGGTGCTCTGTCCCAAAGGACCTCTTCGCATCCTGGTGGAGACCGCCCAGGAGAGGAATGAACCCATCTTCCCAGCGCTCATATACTCCTGTAAGACACGCACGCAGACCCAAAGACAGAGACACACGTACGCACCCGGTCCCTTCTAATTGTGTTTCCCCACACAGCCACCATGGTGTGGTTGGTCAACATGGCCGACGCTGGCCTTGGTCACAGGCCCCACACCAGGAAGAACTCTGCCGAGCCCCCCGTCACTGAGCCCGACAGTCCAGGTGAGCCCGGTCCGTCTACACGCACGGGTCCGCCTCGTGTCCGACAGGGCCACGGCAGTGATGCCCTCTGACTCTCAGGATGAAACCAGCCAGCTAGGTTGTGTTTGAATCCCTGTAGCGTCCCCAGCTCCCCTCCGTGTTCAATGTAACGTTCTCCTCCGTTCCCCCACATCCTAGCGGACCCTCCCCCTCTAGTCCTGGGCCCGGCCCCCCTCAGCCCCCCAGAGGATGACGGGGGCTTCACCACCAACTGGGTGGGCCAGCAGGAGCACCAGCTGGGCCCCCTGCAGTCCACGGAGGACACGCGGCGCGAGGTCCAGCAGCTCCCCTCTGCCAGGCCGCCGGTAATGGACGACGATGACGAGGAGCGTGAGTACAGACCTACAAAACACTCAGCCTGAAACCCCAAGGAGCACGCGACAAGAGTGTTGAAGCACAGTGGCTAGGATAAATACCCCATTGGGGGCTGGATTGTGGGAAGACACCTAGAGAGGAACCACACTCAGAGGGGTGACCAGACCTTTTCTGGCTGTGCCGGGGGATGTTTTAAGAGTTGAAGTAATAATTAATACGTTCATGTGGGCTGTGTCCAGCATCTATAAAGCCTAATCTAGGTCAGCAGCATAACCAGATGGGAAGAACGGGGACAGTCCATGGGACTGATGTCCTGAACAGAAGTTAGTGCAGACCTTCTACACCACAGTAAGAGATGTCAATACACACCAGCACTTCTATAGATGGTACTGCCTGAAGATTGCAGTGTTGTCAGCCAGGCCCAGATATCCAGGCAACCAGCATCCACACTGTATTCATCTCACTTCGGAGGCTTGATTGGTACTTGGCTCTATATAATCATTTAACCAGCTTTCTCCTCTCACTTTTTTATAACCTCTCATTACCAGTCGGTGAGTGTGTGTGTCTCAGAATAGTGCTGCCATATGTTTAGTAAGAATCCCTTAACTTAAAACAATTACGTTTTGTTTCTTCACTCTTTTGTGGGGTTCTATAGAGCCTGTCTTTTGTGGGGTTCTCTAGAGCCTTTCTTTAGTATCCATCATCTATGTGGTCAATATGACCTCAATGAAATTGTCCTGGGTGTCTGTGTTCCCAGGTGGGGTGAAACTGGGTCTGGGGGACTTCATCTTCTACAGCATGTTGGTGGGGAAAGCCTCTGCTACAGCCAGTGGAGACTGGAACACTACCCTGGCCTGCTTCGTTGCCATCCTCATCGTCAGTACACAGTCTGCGCCTATTACACCCACCTGTTTCTCGCCCTGTGTCAGTGTCCCTCTCTCGCCCTGTGTCAGTGTCCCTGTGTCAGTGTGTCTCTCTCGCCCTGTGTCAGTGTGTCTCTCTCGCCCTGTGTCAGTGTGTCTCTCTCGCCCTGTGTCAGTGTCCCTCTCTCGCCCTGTGTCAGTGTCCCTCTCTCGCCCTGTGTCAGTGTCCCTCTCTCGCCCTGTGTCAGTGTCCCTCTCTCGCCC
>JACXGK010002702.1:0-31539 GCA_016801125.1 Novumbra hubbsi | reverse complement strand
CGGTTCTCACGGCTCCAGAGACGATCTATGCCCTGTCGAAGCGGTTCTCACAGCTCCAGAGACGATCTATGCCCTGTTGAAGTGGTTCTCACGGCTCCAGAGACGATCTATGCCCTGTCGAAGCGGTTCTCACAGCTCCAGAGACGATCTATGCCCTGTCGAAGTGGTTCTCACAGCTCCAGAGACGATTTATGCCCTGTTGAAGTGGTTCTCACGGCTCCAGAGACGATCTATGCCCTGTTGAAGTGGTTCTCACGGCTCCAGAGACGATCTATGCCCTGTTCAAGCGGTTCTCACTGCTCCAGAGACAATTTATGCCTTGTTGAAACTGTTCTCACGGCTCGTAGCCCAACCCTGTTTTGGAGACACTTTATGTTGGTTTTTCCTTTCATTTGTCACCCTTCTGTTAATGTTTTACGTTATTAACATCCAAATATCTTTTTTCTAGTAGGCAACATAATTTGAGAAGAAATGTATCTATAAATTAATGAATGTGCATTGCCATAACACCCTGTTTTTACCACCTAGCATCAATGTTTTAAAAAAAAAGATTGTGAATCAAAAGTGCTGTAGCCAAAGCAGTCTCTCCAGAGGTTTTCTGAAGGCTCTGCAACATCACATGTCATGACTTGCACGCCATTGGCGTCTGTATAACAACGCTTGTTGCTATACAGACACACTATAGGGCCTATCCAAAATAATAATAAATTGTAAGATGCTGCAATGTATAGTGAGGGTGAAGAGGGTAGGTTGGGAGGTTCAGAGGTAGACAACTGAAATGAGATTTTTACAATATTGCATTGGATTTGCCAGGTGTCATAGATTCATTTTTTTAGAGGTTGTTCACCTGCCTCCATGGGTCTGTGAAAAATTTGACCTTTTGTGATTCATTTCATGCAATAGTACATGATTTAACTCACCTAAAGTCACAGAGTCACATAATAATCTGATTAATTCTGCACAAAACGATCAAAAGGCCAGGATACACTGGTAAAGGAAAATTTGAGAACTATTTTTAATTCTGTTTTGATAATGTAATACTCTTTTTAATATTCTACTCAAATTGTATACCATGTGTTGACCGTCGATTGCTTAGCATAATGAACATTAGATTGTAAATGTTGCCAGCTATTTAGTGTGGTCATTTGTAGCTTTGTAACAAAATGTGTTTTATTGTTGTCAGTAATGTTCTGAACCAGCACATATAACAGGCATCCCCAACCTCACATTCATAACCAAACCTTTCCAAAACAAACCATAATTGGATATGGGGGGGTCAGAAGCCACACCAGTCTTGTCAGTAGGATACAGTATAAACATGCACTATATTATTGTCCAAAAGTAGTAACTTTATACAATTCTTTGGGCAACCGCAGCCACATAAGGATCAGGTTAATAAAAGCCTTTCTTAGGCCTACCTCTCAAAGCTGGTCAACTTCATTCTGTCTGCCAGGTTTAACTATCCTAACATTACAGTCACCGTTTACAGTTAATCAAATTCTCCTCAGGTCCATGGGTATGCTAGCTTCACTGAACCTTTTGAACCTTGTTCTCTCATAAAGTGACACTACTGGCTATGATTTCTGATTTACTTTGGCCAGTTAGTACCGCTGGAAAGGGAGACAGTGTAATGCTTTTCTGACTGGTATTTTCTGCGGTTGCGAGGTGGCCATTGCATCTACGGTCAAGTTCACGCTGGAGAGACAAGTTGCCAGTTCTCTTGCTGTCATTCCTATAAATCCCATTTCCCACGGACATTCAAAGCTACCTCAAAACTGTTCCACATGGCAGCCTTTCCCCATTCATTTAAAAAGCATCACATTGGAGAGTTTCAACTTTACAATGTTGCACTGGGTTACTAGCCTAGCGTGAAGAAATGCTAGGAAATTCTGCTGCCTAATACATATTAAACCCTCCCCATATTTTCCTCTGGTTACCATTAATTCCATACCGTGAGACATATACTTATTTATTTAGTCTTCCATATTTTGGCAAACAATGAGCACAATGTTGGTCATGTCCAGAAAACTAGACCGTTGGAGTGTTGTCCATCTAAACATTATACTCACCCTAACATCAGTGAGAGGCTGAGGATTTTGGTATAAAGTGCAAAAATAATTAGCTCTTAGTTAAACCCTTCTTTATCTTTCTCATTTAATCAGAATGATTGTAGATGCAATATAAAGTGACCTATCTATCTACAGTAGCTACAAAATGTTAGCATTGCCAGACAATTTGAGCCCTATTCCCTCTTTCTCCCTTCTCCCTCTTTACCTCTCTCCCTCTACAATCTTTTTCTCCCTCACTCTCCTATCATCTCCTCTCTCTTCTTCTTCCCTTTCCTCCCCTCTCTTGTCCTCTCTTACTTTCTCTGTCTTTACTATTTCCTTTAATTTATGATTTAGTGGCTCCCCGAGACACACAGATTGTCCAACCACTTTTGTGAATCACTTATGATAATACATTGTTCCCATTACCTCTTACTCCCGGTCATTAATTCACCTCTCTTTGTGTCCCCTCTCTGTAGTCTCTGTCTGCACATCACAGCGTTTTTGATATTATCTGCCCTTATGCCATTTCGCCCTTCTTTATCTCAACCTTTTCAAACTGAAACACATTCTTTAAGAGATCTGTCTTGGATTGTTTTGCTCCCCAAGTTTTTTCAGGCATAAACTGTTGAACTGGAAGTTTAGCTGTAAGGCCTGCTTTAGGTAAAGCCACAAACAATAACAGCTTGAAAATATGAGGTAGTCAGCTTGGAAAATGAGCAGGTTTAGAGTGACGTACTGCAAGTGACTAACGCGAAGAGAATGTGCAAAATGATAGACTGACAAGTTTAAATGGGGTAGTTGAAACAAAGAAATAGAAACAAATATTTTAAACATCAACTTAAAACATTCCCTGCAGATGTCTTCTGATAATTTCTGCTAGTAAAATTCATCACAAAAGTATTGTCACTCTTGCATTCACATTGGCCTTCATTCATGATCTGTGCATAGAATCAAATTAGTTCTTAAAATTATCGAACACTAATTTCACCAACAGAGCTGGTATTTATCAATATTATCGATGACCAAACTCAATTCTGAGACCAATGTCAAAAGGTAAGATTAACCAACGTCAAAAAATAAGATAACACTTGATTGCAAATAAAAACATAATTATCACGAAAAACCACAATCATTCAGTAAGAACAACCACGATTATATAAAAAAATGTATAGGTTATATAAAATAAGATATAGGAATATAGCACCTACAAACGTACCAGAATATAAAACAACGGCATCACTACCTTATTAATGGTTTTCTTTATATATTTTTCTTTATTCAGAATTTTCTATATCTTATATCTGTGGTTCATGCATTTGAAAGTTTGAATTGCCTTTGTGTATGTTATGTGCAAGACAAAAAAACGTGCTGCTGGTCGCTAGAATTTCAATGGCTGGCATCTTGATTTGCTAGCAGGTCTTAAATTGACAAGTGACAGTATAAATATAAGAATAATTGTAGGTCGAGCAGTATAGTCCTTCGCATCTCAGCCCTGAGCTGAGGTCATTTGGAAATTTTTTGGTTTACTGCTCGACCCACAACCATTGGTATATTTATACACACTGTATCTCCCCTCGTTCAAATCTGAAATCTTTTCTGAGACATTTTCTTAAATACATTTGAGTATTTAGACTCTTTGAGATTTCATTGTTAACAATCTAATGTTTCTGAACCTAATATTGTCTTTAAAAACAGGATACACCAAAAATGGCAGTGACAAAATAATTGACCCCATTGACAAAATATTTGGTAGCACTACCTTGGGCAAAATGATTACAATACAGTTCTTCATATAGCCATGGATGAGCTACTTGCGCCTCTGTACTGACAGTTTAGCTCACTGCTCCTGTTCTCCCTTGTATGAAGGGTGTCCCCGACTGCGAATTTGGACCATGGAACTCAACTTCTCCCTTTGCAATTGGATCCTGGACTTGCTGACATCAGACCCCAGGTGGTAAGAATGGGAAACCTCAACTCCTCTGCACTGTCTCTGAGCATCAGAGCCCCACAGGGCTGCGTACTCAGTCCCCTACATGGTGACAGGACAATAACCTCGCTCTCAACATCTGCAAAACTAAGGAGATGATCGTGGACTTCAGAAAGTGGCAGGGGGGGATCACGCCCCCACTCACATCAATGCAGCTGAAGTGGACAGAGTCTCCGACTTTAAGTTCCTCGTTGTGTTTATCAAGGACAGGGGTCTCCAACCCTGGTCCTGGAGAGCCCCTGTCCTGGTTGTTTTCACTCCAACCACATGTATATGCAACCTCATTCAGTGATTAGCTATCTAATAACTAGAGTCAGGTGTGCTAAATTAGGTTTGGAGTGAAAACCACCAGGACAGTAGCTCTCCAGGACCAGGGTTGGAGACCCCTGATCAAGGATGACCTCACTTGGTCCAGGAAAGCAGACTCTGCAGTAAAAACAGCCCAAAAACAACTGTACTTCCTGAGGAGACTCAAGAAGTTTGGTATGTCAACTCTTATTAACTTCTACAGGTGCACCGCTGAGAGCAGACTGGTAAGGCAGCTGCTTCGCTGCTGATTGCAAGGCCCTGCAGGGGGTGGTGAAGTCAGTGGAGCGCATCATCGGTTGCCATCTCCCCTCCGTGCAAAGCATCTAACACACAAGATGCCTTGGGAAAGCACGGGACAACAGGCCATGGTTCTGCATGCACTTCCAAACAGCTTTGTCACCCTGGCCATAAGACTTCTCAACCAGCAACACTGAGCTACAATCATATGGATCGCATTAACATTTCACTCTGATGACGTTCCATGACATTCTATGCCCATACAATGCATAATAGCATTCTTTAAAGTACCATTCATATGCACTCATTACACTTATATTTAAAATATTTATATTATATATATATACTTCATATTGTCATTTACCGTTTTCAATTTTTTTATTTGTGTTTTGTATTTCTATAATTTCATTGCTCAACACTGTTATTCTATACCTTGACTTTGACCAGCTTGATCATAAACCAAAAATCCTATAAATATATGAACTTTAAGTAAGTGAAAAATAAATATACTTAAAATATCGACGTTCAAAAATGTTTTTCGCGAACCCATCCAAGACATACTGTTTCACTGGGGTATGACAATGAGGTAACACAGTAAAGTGAATGTCCTTGCATGGCCTAGTCCTAACCTAAATCCCATCGAGAATCTGTGGAATGACTTGAAAAGTGCAGTACATAAACGGTGGCCATGCCGTTTGCCTGACCTTCAACAATTTTGCATAGATGAATGGGCAAATATTATACAGTCTAAGTGTTAGTAGAGACGTATTTAAAGTGACTCATGGCTGTAATCCAAACAAAAAATGGTTCTGGCAAGTAATAACTCAGGGGGGTGTTCACTATCCAAATAGGGTTGTTTACTGTTTTAATTTGAATTCATATTCAGAGTTTCGTGGATTAATGTGGGTTACTGTGTGTACATCATGCTGGAATAAGTCAGATTGAATGTGTTTTAAATTTGAAGCGCAAGCAGACAGTTAGGTCCTCATAGAAAGTAAACGGAGCAGCACACGCTCACATAAACTCATAAATCGTAATTATAAGTCAATGGTCTAGTCATTTTTATCCCTTTTATCAAGGGTGCCAACGATGATGAACATAAATGTACATAAAACATCCTCTGCTGTTCTCTACTACAGTGCCCTGAACACAACTCTCTGCTGACATCGCTCTTATCAATGATGTAAAGACTGTGTACAGCTTTTTACTTTGAAGCCAGTACATACCTCCCAGGCATGTACACACACACACACACCAGCCTGTCGCTTTGCTTTGAAGACATGGGCCCAAATATACCTTTACCTGTCCCAGTAGAGTTAGTTTGTGTATGTTTGTTTGTGTGTGTGTGTCAATATCTAGAGGAAACCGGCTTTTAAGCTAGAATCGCCACGTGCCCTGACTGCAGAAAGCCCTCGCAGAGGGAGGCAGAAGAGGGGAACAGATTAGCATGGAGGAGACGAGAGAAGAATATGGGGGCATTAGGAACCAGAGAATAGTGGAGAAGATGAAGAAGAAGAAATGTGAACAGAAGAGAGGCGAAAAGTATAGGAGAACAGGATAGGAGAACAGGATAGGAGAAGTGAAGAGAGAAAATAAAGAGTTCCTACCTGCCAGAAGATGTTATCAATGGTGTTTCCTAAGAAACCTTCCCTGGTTTCAGATGACAGCAGTTTGGGTCCCAGTATCGTCATGAACTCCTCAAAGTCCACCTGGCCGTCACCTACATACACATGCCCGCACAAACATATATCATTACAATCGCCTTGTACCACATGAGCACACCGCCATAGAAACTAGCATTTAATAGCATGTAAGAACACAAAAAGGGCCATGTTTCTCTTTTAAGACAAGCTTTTGTCATTAACTGATTTTAGAAAATCAGAAGTTTATCTTTGTGTTGCTGGACGGTGTGCGTTAAACAAATCTTTTTCTGAATTGATCACCTGACTGAAGTGTTAAAATCAATGCCAGTTTTCCAAATGCATGCACTCTCATTTATTTGCCTTTCAGAAAACATTTTGTGTGTGTGAATGTTAGTGTGAGTTTCTGTGTATGTGAGCTTGGACAACCAGTCACCCACAGAGCCATAAGTTTAGCTTTTTATCAAAGCTGTCAAAGATATTACTTTGTGCAGTGCCGAGTAGTTCATCAAAAGAACCCATACAGAGACAGACTGTACATACTGATAAAACACATACAGAAAAACTGCTGAGACCTGCTAGTGGAATTGAATTGATTTATAAACCTTGGATATCGGTTCAGCAAATCATTGTTGTTTGTGTATTTTCATTGACCAAATGTTACCTCTCTTTCTCTAAATTAGCAGTGTCCAATTAGTATTTTCAACCTTCTCTTTGCAGCAAACCTGGGAGAGTTGAAGATCAGGATGTGCTGGGCCTCTTCTGTCACACTGCTTAAGGAGTCCCTAGAGTGCAGTGGTGGCTTTCCTCCCTTTGCCCTGGGCCACACAAGGCCTATTACGCACCAGCCACTGTTGTCGCCCAGTTAAACGCAACCCACTGTGGTCCTGGTATGTTACCCAGGCTGTTGTGGTGCCCCAACACTTGCAGTGCTTTGAATGGCGCAGGTGGCACACAATGCCTTTTCTACATGTTGGAGAGGCATGTTTGTTTCTATGCATGCATTGTAAAATGTCCTGTTACATTATACTGTATATTGGCCTTTGTGTGCGTGTACATATCTCTGAGTATCTTTACTTATTACTCACCGTCCATGTCCAGTCTTTGCATGATGATGGCCAGCTCCACCTCACTAGGCATGTATCCCAGGGACCTCATGGCCATGCCCAGCTCCTGCTTGGAGATGAACCCGTTCCCATCCCGGTCTAGCACCCGAAACGCCTCCCGGATCTCTGCGCAGAGACGCACATAGGGACCCTAGCATTAACACACACACACGTTTTTCTGGTCCTTATGGGGACCAGGAAAAATATTCCCTATTTTCCTTGTCCTAAACCCAGCCTTGTTCCTAATGCCTATGAAACTACAAGTTGTAGCTTTAACTATGGGGTCATGGGGATGTGACAAGACCGCCGCCACTGAAGCTAAGTGGCAAAATGTGATAGAGGTTATTTTTGACCATGTGCTCCTACTCAACAAGTCTAAAGAAGGACAGATTGCATCTTGAATCACCACAACAATTTTCAGCTGTGTGAACAGAATTTTCCAAAGGGTTTTCTAATGATCAATTAGCCTTTTAAAATGATCAACGTGGATTATCAAACACACTGTTAATGGACAAAACAAATGCTTTTCTTTTAAAAACAAGGCAATTTCTAAGTGACCCCAAACATTTGAACGGTCGTGTATCATGTTTTTTGACCAACATGTGTTGTTTATTTTGCATTGAGAAAGCACCAAATCGGTGAAAATGCAAAATGGAATCCAACTGGCCAGAACACTCAGTTTGAGGAGACTCTCGGTTAAATGGGGTGGGCATGGTGAGCTTCCTAAATTCACTTTGTCTGCTTATTATAGCAGAACCATGTCACCGATTTGCATTGCATTCAATCAGAATTTGGGCTTCTACTACCAATGTACAATTTGGACACAATGAGCCATTTTAAACTCTGGTGCCAAAAAAGCAGTTAAAATGTCAGATGAATAATTTTTTTCTGTGTTTTTTCTTGCTTTTTGGATTTTAAGGCCTAGATCTCAGTTTAAGTCCTCTGTAGAAATAATAGTAAGGTAGAATTAAAAACGTAACCTTACCTTTACACCAAATCCTAATCTGGTGGATACAATCGACATGTTTTCTTGTCGTCTTGAGGACATTGTGCAGATCATCACATGCGTATAGTGAAACCAGAATTTCATACACACTCTCACACACGCACACACACACAAGCACACACAAATACACGCAGGCTGGCATTAACAAAGGCCCAGACACACACACAAGCACACACAAACACACGCAGGCTGGCATTAACAGAGGCCCAGACACACACACACGCACACACACACACCACACACAAACACACGCAGGCTGGCATTAACAAAGGCCCAGACACACACACAAGCACTCAGACACACTTGCGCAAACACACCAACAAGTCCTGTCATTACATAACAACTGGCTCTATTCATTAGGTCTTCTCGCCTGGCCCCCTCTCCAGTCCCCCCTCTGTTCCTCTCGCTGTCCCTAATCATAGAAAGCAGGAAGAACAGAGGAAAAGAACCAGAGCTGCCATATTTGCCCTACAGCTCCGCTCCTACATTCAGTGCACAGTCTACATCAGTCGATCATACGTGATACAACTATAAGCCTTATGTTGCCTTTGTGTTTAACTCCCGGAGCACGATTCTCCTCCCCATCTCCCTATTCCTCACTTCTTCAGATCCGCTCCCCTTCTCGTTGGTCTCCTCTGTCTGTTTTCACTCTCTAAGCTCCTCTCTAGTTGTGCGTATCCCCTCCATCTCAGTGTCTGTCTCTCTGATGTGGTTTATTTCAGCCCTAGGGGGGTCCTACCCCTTTTAGAAGGAACACTTTTTCACACTTTTACACACAACACCTACAGACACGTTTCTGTAAAAAAAAAAAAAAACTATTTATGTCCCCCTCAACATTTGAGATAATGATACACAGAGAATATGACTGACGGACTATTTATTTGGATGTCATGGCAACAGCTAGTTTTCCCGGGGTCTGACACTTAACGGAAAAAAATATGATGTGCAGACAAAACTTTACAGTTGAAGTACATTACGAGTGAATTTATTCACCCTTTTTAATTACCTGGACAATAAAGTACCTTTTGACTATAGACTCTTTCATTTAGACGGACCTCTACAGTAGAGGGCACATACATTTGTACTATGAAGTCAAACAAATACTGTGCCGTTAAAGTACAGTTTGTCAGCTGTTTTTGAGGCTGACTAGTGGTTTGCGCCTTGCAGTGTAGCTCGTGTTGTTCTGTATGTGAAGCCATACACGGACGTTTGTGGCTGACGCGTCCACACCCACCTGCCAGAGTGTTCCGGATCTATTCAACAGTTGTTACTTTTCTCTTCATTTCAGCCATCCACAGTAGATGTCTTCGTTTGCCAGGCCATTTGCGTTTCGCTTAGCCCACCAGAGCTATTCTTCTTTTTAATTATGTTTTAATTGTGTTATGATTCAGTTATTTCTCAGCCATTTTAATGGCTTTCTTGACTTTCATTGACAGTACTTTAGTCCCCTTGTTGACAGACACCAATTACAGACTACAAGGGCAAACGCACAGATTTAAGACACAGCATTGATTGAACACACACAATGGCAATGTGTAAAACGTGTTGTAAATTCTCACAAAAGTTACCTTCATAATCATTGGTTCATTTTTAATCCAAACAACTGAATTTCAGGGCCAAATAAATAACAGTTGTAAAACTCACTAGTTGCTATGGGAGTATGTTTGGGGCTATTGTGTTGCTGTATGATGAAGCACTGTACAATGGGTTTAGTGGCATTTGCTTGTACAGACACAATGTTTTTGTACACCTCCGAATTCATTCTGTATATGTAAAACATAAAAAACATAGTTTTTCCACTTTACTAGTGAAATTAAAATGATTGTTATAAATTATATGCATTTCAAATCTAACTGTAAATTAATGTTTCATTTAACAGCGTTATAATACGGTTAGCGCTACTGAGAGTTTAAGAATATGGTTCAGGCATACTGGTAAAAATTGGATGTCTGATAGCTATCCAAGGCTCTCGCATACCTGAGACAAAGGTGATCTTGAAATAGACAGCATCTTTTTATTACCTCTGTTCTTCGGTCACATGACTATCCATCTGAATGGACTTTCTAGCTAGTCCCACCTTGCTAACAGTAATATTTCTGAGACAGAATGAGATTCCTTTTTTGACAACTTGAGATCACATAGCATAGGGTTTAAACATAGCATAGTTTCTCCTCCCACGGTGAACACTATCCTCCAGGCTAACTGAAGCGCTTTAGGCTGGAGACCACAGGTGACAGTCATTAACTAACAACCGGTAGTCTGTTCACAAATGGAGTTAAGTCTTATAAATTAAATACAATTTGCTCCTCCTTTACAAGGGATCCGATAAATTGGACACAGAAATACACTTGTTGTTCAGACTAATGGCGGAAATCACCCAACATATCCATATTTGTCGAAGTTATATTAGACTCATTTTCCAAAATGAAGATCATAATGAACATCAGCACTAGAAGTTCTGTACCAGCAGCCAACGAGTAAAGGTTTTAAATGTGGTAATTGTACACTCACATTTGTTCACTTCCTTGTCTAACCAGAATGTCTCACACATAAACTGTAACCACCACTATGCCTGCTAATACTATTTTTAAACGGCTCTTGTCTACACACTCAGATTTTGGCATCCTTAAAGAGTCCTACTGTGTATCGAACATCAATGAACATGCTCATACACGTCACATCACGGGCCGACAGGCAACATGATACTGCTTATATTCCTGGATTAAAGTTAACAGAATATTTCATGAGACTTTGTGTGTAATTTGTGTGCATTTGCACTCAAAAGGGTAACTAAACAACCTTTCTTTGGTTTGAAGTTGTGGTCGTCATGTATATTTGTGTGTGTGTGGTTGCTGACCCAAAGTCATATTTCCAACGTCTCAAGTGAGGATGTATAACCAACCAGCTGGGCCATCTTGAGAAATGCTCCGTTGCCTTTGTTTCATACTTAAGGCGGCCGTGGTAGCAGCTCCATCCTTTTGAGAGGTCCCTTTTCTGAGAAGTCTTCATTGATGACAACTTTGTGTCCTTGAAGCTCTTGGCTCTGCCGTGAATCTCCTCCTTGTCCTTGTATCTGAGCAGTTTCACCGCCATCAATCTCAGCCGCCCGCCTTTGGCCAAGAACAGTCCGATCCTATGTGCCCTCTCCGTCTCAATTACTTAAGGGTCTAGCTACAGAGTGTCTGCCAGTAGTTTATTTGGCCAGTGAATCGACAGGTTTCGGATTGAACATCACTGCTTCCTACGTCTGATGACCGACTAATTGGCTGTCTGCCTGGCTGCCTTATTGCGATTGTATGTGTGAATAATTGATTAACTCATCAACTGTATGACTGTCTTTCTGTTTGTATGACTGGTTGATTGGCTAGCTTTTGGTTTATTCGTTTTTTGGATCTACTTAAGCCCTTTGTGTATTTGGTGCCCTATGGGTTCCTCAGAAAACACGAAAATATCAGATAACCACATACTGATACATTCCTACAAATATTTAATAAAACACTATAAGCAATGTGTTTAGATTTCTGTCTGTATATAATAGATTGTTTAGATTATGTATAGAGTGTATTTTCCCTTCACAGTCCTCATTTTGCCCTGGGATGTTGTTTAATTAGATTTTTATATAAATAATGTTATGTTTGCTTCAGTAATTACGAGTAAAAGGCTGTTTCGTGTAAACTCTGTGGGTTGCCATGAGGATTGGATTGGATTTAAGAATAGTTGACTGGTTGATTGTTTGACTGATTGGCTGACTGATCAGACATCGTACCGAATGACCGACTGACCGCTTGCCAGGCCGTGCTTGTAGGTTTTATCGGGGGGATACTAAAAGCATTCCAGCATCCTTTTCCCTTATGGGCTAATTGGTGCGCTGCTTTTGACCAATCCGTTGTGGTAATGCACCACATAAGTCTAAAAGTAGTACAACACAACTGTCAATCATCTGTCATTCAAATGTCAATCAACGGACACAGGAAGGCTATCTTTCAATCATTTGTCATTCAAATGTCAATCAGGACAATGTGTGTCTGACCCATGTCTCTCTGACTCTCTCTGCGTCATACAATAAGACCACATCTTGGACAATATATGCCTGCTGGCATCGTGGGTAGAACCCCCCCCACCCCCCCACCCCCCACTGGCCTCTCTCAAGTCCTGTACTCCACCTCCACATTTCTTACTGTAAAGTAACACACATTCACCTCCCCTTCGTGAACCTTTCAGAGGGAGAATGTGTTTTCTTTTTAACCTGTTCTATAAAGGAGGGAAATGTGTCTCTTTAACTCAACTTCTTTAATATATTCGGAATAGACTTGATTGAGTTATGAGGTTGGCGTCCTAATTCCCACCTTATTTTGTAGTTTATTCTAACTTTATATGGCGTGGTTAAAGTTAGGGCACAATGTAGGAAACAGGGAGCAGATTGATGTGCACTGTACCTATTTAATATGCAGAGGAGTGTGTCCCTTATTCAGATTAGCCGTCGGATGTCTCTAGTATAGTGGATGAGGTGAGTTATCCTTCTGACAATGTCAAGTGCTTTGAGTCCTAAAGTGCTTTGTAAATCTTACCCATTATTTACTGTAAAAGGACTTTTGGGGGATCCTTTTCTGGGGGGTATTTCTGAGTGTGTCTGTGTGGGGTTGTAGGAATGGATGGTGGTCGAGGGTTGCTCACTTAATCAGCACATATACAAAAATCTAACTGGTAGGGAATCGTTCCTAGGAGGAATGCTTTTTACAAGGATTTGTAAAAAAAAAAAAACATTAAAGGGGCTGTTGAATTTATTATTGTATTATTGCTGATATTTCAAAAAAGGAATCCCCAAAATGGCAGTAATATGCAACCAGAAACACTGCATTGGACTTGGCTGTTGAACTCATTGTTTAAAAGACAATGTTCTTTTTCATAAAAAACAGCCAGTATTAAAGCACAGGGACATTGTGATTTCTGCTTAGCTACCTTCTAGAAGCAAATGTTTCTGCTAAATATGCGCTGATGGTAAAGCGCTGAAAACGATTCTGGGTTTCCATCACTGTGAGGCCTTCCCCTTTAAAGATCTGTTAAATAATCTTTTTCAACAAGTCTCTAGAGCCATGCTGTATAAACCAACAGTGTCCCATTTTAGTCATGTTTTCGTCATTAGATATTCTCTGATTGACAGACACTTCTCTCCTTTTCTCTCTGGCACTGTTATCACTCTCTCTCTCCCTACCCATCTTCCTTCTACTCTTCCTACACCTCACTTCTCTCACCCTCCTTCCTCTGCTCCACCGATGACTCCATCGCCTGTCTTTGCACCGTCAGTTCTCAATGTTTGAGTGAAGTCATATCGCCCATCTAATAACACCACTTCCATTCTCTATCTTTTTCACTCCTTTTTTTCTTTGTCTCTCTCTCGGTTTCTCTCCCTCTCTCACCCACCTCCCTCTCTCTCTCTCTTTCTCTCCAAACAGGATGAGTGGGATATACTGAGCGTCTTTCTCTCCTGTGTAACCAAGTGATTTATCAGCACGCGGCAGCAGAGAAAAGCGACATCGTCCGCTGTTTCTGAGCGAGATGCCGGGCGTTGTTACGGCGGTATACATGCATTAAGACAGGCATGCCCGCGTGTGTCTGCGCGTGAGGATGCGCCTGTGTGTGCACGCGTTCACACGTGCACGTGAGTAAGTGTCTGTGTGGGCGTGAGTGTGTGTTTGTGAGTGTGTACGTGCGAGTGCACGCATGTGTGTTAGAGACGCTGTGTGGCTCATGCTGCGATAAACCTTTTATCTTCATTAAAAGTGGTATACATCCATCATCCCTCAGTGAGAAAACAACAAGTGATTGATGGCAGCAAATCCAGTCTAAAGTTACATAACTGTTATATCACCATCACTAGGGTGATACACATTATCCCTCACAAGCAAGCAATAGGAATATAGCCGTATGAATCTCTTGATGGGGAGGGGTTATCAGTATCTCCAACACCCAATGGGGTTACTTTAGTCACCAGATATAGGGGTCCCAGTGATTTATGTGGTGTGATTGGCAGGACGATGAAGTGGGAGAGGCTAGAACCCCACTAATTAGTTCCTCATCCAGTGCAGGTTGGGTCCGTCTTGTACTGTCAATAATGCGGTGGATTATTAAAGTGGTTTTAGATTGAAGTTGAACGTTATTCCATCTGCAATGTTTACATCACAGACAAATAATTAATAGACTAAAAGTGGGATTTCACCATAGCTCAACTGCTTAATATATTTCTTACTTTAGCAATTATGTGTGATCGAAAATATAACATCTTAACACAATTAGCCCTATTAACAATCTGTAATCGTTTGTTGCTCAAATACACTGCTCAACGAAATAAAAAAAACACGTAATCATCACAGTATAACACCATGTCAATAAAACTTAAGATTTAAATCTGTTCCGATAGGAAGCATAAGTGATTGTGAATCAATGTCAGCTGCAAATGAAAGTGACAACCGGTGCACTGTAGAGGCAACAGCAAGACAACCCCCCAAAAATAAAATGGTGGTCACAGACAACTGCTCCTTATCCTTTCTGATTGATTTGCAGTAGTTTTGCCATTTGCTAGTGTCCTGGTCACTACTGGTAGTGGTACTGGTGAGGTAATACCTGCAACCCATTCAGGTGGCACAGGCAGTCCGGCTCCTCCAGGATGGCACATCCACACGTGCGGCCGCAAGAAGGTTTGCAGTATTTTCCTGTACAGTTTCAAGAGCATGGAGGAGATACCAGGCCACAAGCCACTGGACAAGGAAAGCTGGACAGGGCCATAGAAGGGCATCAACTCAGCAGCAGGATGGGTATCTGCTTCTTTGTGTGAAAAGAAACAAGAGGAGCACTGCCAGAACCCTTCAAAATGACATCCAGCGGGCTACTGGTGTGCACGTTTCCGACCAACCTGCCAGAAACAGACTCCATAAGGGTGGCATGAGGGCCCAACATCCTCTAGTGGGACTTGCACTGTGCACCAGAATTGTCAGGTCCGCCAAAGGCACCCCATTCTCCTCATAGATGAGAGCAGAGATGGTTCACACTGAGCAAATGTGACAGCCGTAAAATAGTCTGGAGATGCCGTGGTGAACGTTATGCTGCCTGCAACATCATTCAGCATGACTGCTTTTTGGCGGTGGATCACTGATGGTCTCGGGGGGCATACAGACGTTGTCAAATCTGTTGGTACCATTCCGAAAAAAAACGAAGAATACACAATTTTCTTTCAAATAATTTGAAATTGACCAAAGTTTTTGGTAACCATTGTTACCCACCATTGTTTGTTCTATATTTAATAGAAATCATACTTTGCTTTCGATTTTCTATTCCAACATAATGTTGTAAATATTAAAACAAATGAAAATGGCATGGAAAATGGGACCCTTACGCTAATATTTTGTTGCACAACCTTTAGAGGCGATCACTGCAATCAAATGTTTTCTGTAGCTCTCACCATAGACTTCTGCACCTGTTAACAGGTAGTTTGGCCCAATCACCCTGAGCAAACTGCTCCAAGTGTTACAAGTGTGATGGGTGCCTTCTCCAGACTGCAAGTTTCAGCTAGACTCAAAGATGTTCCGGACTCATAGAAGGCCACTTCAGAATAGTCCAATGCTTTGTTCTGATCTATTCTTGGGTTCTTTTAGCTATGTGTTTTGGGTCATTATCCTGTTGGAAGATCCATAACCTATTTACAGAGCTATCTGACACAGGGCTGTACATTTCACTCCAGAATGCCTTTGTAGTCTTGAGATTTCATTGTGCCCTGTACAGATTCAAAGCACCCTGTTCCAGATGCAGCAAAGCAGCCCCAAAACATAAACCAAGCCTCTTTTGTGTTTCAATGTAGTTATGATGTTCTTCTCTTTGAAAGCTTCATTTTTTTTATCTGCAAACATAGAGCTGATGCGACTTGCCAAACAGCTCAATTTTTGACTCATCTGTCACAAGGTCGAGGGTCGCACAGACCTCCACGTGCTAGCCAACATTATCTTGACTGCTTTCAAGTTCTGGGTTAAAATCCACAGAGCCATTATCAGACCTGACGTTGGTGTAGGTTGCCATGGGTTCATCCTGGTGCAAGACAATGCCTGGCCTCAAGAGGCCAGAGTGTGTAGGCACTTCCTGGATGACAAAGGCATTGATGCCAGTATCGGTGCATTCAACACTGCCAAGTAGCGCCAAGGAGCGTCGCCAAGGAGCGTCGCCGAGAAGCGTCGCCAAGGAGCGTCGCCAAGGAGCGTCACCAAGGAGCTCACAGATCCCCTGATCCAGGTCTGGGAGGGCATTCCCAAGACACCATCAGCTGACTCATCAGGAGCATGCCCAGACATTGTCCGAAGTCCATATGTGTGGGCCATACAGACTACTGAGTCACATCATCAAATTTACACAAGTTGGAATAGCCAGTGATTTCAAAAACACTACGCAAGTTGGAATAGCCAGTAAAAACACTTTTAAAAAAATATATTTTTTGAAATACCTATGTGTCTGGCTGTGTTAATTGCAATCACACCCAATCACAAGGAAATTGGATTTTGCATTTAATTTGTAAGTACACAATAGAGCACACAGGTTAACAGGACACTCACATACGATGCCAACAAACAATAACAATAACACACATTTACCAGCAGATATAACTAATGTTAAATGATAATTTCCTTTGAAAAGCAAATTCATGATCTTTTCCAATATTTGTTGGCGTACAGGAATCTATAAAGGCATCTGTAATCTAAGCACTGATGGTTTTGTACATGCCAAGTAGGCTATACATTACTGAGCAAAAATATGTGCGTATTTCTCAATAAAAACACTGTATGAAATTAGAATGAGCCCAAATAAACATCATTACAAAACAATTTAAACATTTGGTTCAATGATCTGGACCAATGCCTGTAACACACAAGCACTGCATCGTGGGTGTGAATCTGGTCCACTGCTCTTTCAGCAAAACCTCTCCACTCTATCATTGACAAACAAGACTATAGAGAATATAACAAAACATTGTTGGTAGGTATTTCATATCTTGTGATATTGCAAAATACCTAAAATAACCTTTTTGGACAATTTTTATTATATTAATGCTTATTTGCATAATTAAAAGCAAAGCACAATCTTCTTAGGTGGCCTAAGACTTATGCACAGTACTGTACCTTTGAGGATAACTTGTTACAAACCAACGTTAACACATGTTTAGCAGTTGAAATAACCTTTCCAATTATTTCCTTCTGACATTCAGGCTCTTTCAGCGATTGGCAAGGGATTTCAGTCAGTTAGTCTGTAAGCATTGATGTTGTGTAGATGCTGAGTAGCCTATATCCAGATGGTTATCCTGCCGCAGTTTGTAAAAACAGAAACGTTAGCACTCGTTTAACTGTAGAAATAAAAATGTCCAATGCTGTTTTCAACAAGTGAATTCATGCTTTCTCAACTTTTAACTAACCTGGACATTAGTTCGATGAATGACACTACTGTTTATGAACAAAATGTTCAAAATAGCCAGAATCTCTTCTAACTAATTTCTTCTAGACAGGCAAATCCCTATCAAGCACAGTTAGGCTTAATTGTTTTAATGAACTTGTAGTTTAAACAAAAGTTACGTTTTATATAATAATTGCTGGCCATAGATTTCACTATATACTGAACCTACAGTACCCAAAATAAGCAATACTTCAGGATGTTGACATGAGAATACTCTGATGTAAACATTTACTGTTTACTATCATCTCATATAATCACAAAACTATCCATCAGATCATGACGACAACCCATTGTGTTGTGTAATGTAAAGGTTAGCTAGCAGATCCTTTTAAGTCTATTGGGACAGTACTCTCCCCCTGTTGTCTTTGGGATAAAACTAAACATTTTACACCTTGTACATTTATCAAGATATCTGCTGATAGGACTTTCGCTGAAACACGTCCAATTGCTCTATCAATCCAGGACAACAGCAACTACACATGCCATTTGTATAGTATGGAGGCTTTGCAAAATGAAAGAAAACATGATAAAAATAGAATTACATTCTAGAATTCTACAATTACGCTAGTCCTACATGTTCTGATGTAATGGAGTGTGTTGTTTAGCACTTCTTCAGGCCAATTATGTGTGAAACAAATTCCACTGACCAGGAAATCTTTAAAAAACTATACAAACCACCAAGGATCCCTGGGGTTGAATTGCCCCTTTAAATGCCAGACCACTTACCTAAGCTAATCAAGGAAAACAGCAATACTGCTGTACACCCCCACAAACACTAGCATGGCACAGTCACCGCCCACTTGTACCTTGTCGACATAAAACTGGATAATCTATCAGACAATTTAAATGCAGACTGAAGTCCATATAAAAACATTTATTCATTTAAAGCCCATTTTCCCCTAAACCTCACAACTTGATTAAAGGCAATGACACACAAACAATGTGACTGGAGAAGAAAAGTTTTTGAAAAAGTTTAAAACAATACTTTTGTCATAAACAATATGAATTCAACATCATATCCTATCATTTTCACATCATGGCCTATAATTTGGCCATAAACAATATTAATATCACATTATGGCCAATTATTTTGCCACAAACAATATTAATATCCCATCATGGACAATTATTTTGCCATGAAGAATATGAATATCTCATCACAGCCTGTCAATCTGCCAATGATTCATGTGTGCCGTGTTGTTTTGTTTACCCTGTTATTACCCTTTGTTATTCAAAGCACAAAATTACCTTCACATTATAATTTGGATAATGATTTGTACCCAATTTTCTACATGATTGTTTCCCGCTGAGTAGACAAGTGGTGCCCTGCTTACTGTAAAATATAAAAACATAATTTTTTTATCATATATTTATAAACAACTATATGTACATTATGATACACAATAATTGATAATCAAATGCATTAGACACTTTCCAAACAATTCCCTACCCCAATGTGAAGTTGGAAATGAATACACATCACAAAATCAATGAAGTGGACCATTTATATTAACCGGTGACAACCGACCAATGTCTGTGCCAGAAAGAGCTATACTTGGGGTAGTTGGGGTAACAAATTAGACTGCCCTATGGAGAGAGAAGTGTAACAGAGGACATTGATGTAGTGAAAAATCCTTCACATAAGGCAGGTCAGCCTAGTGCCCAGGCTAGATAGCATAGACATGGACCCAATCATAGCAATTGCTCTGTGGCATTTTAGATTCAGTCGGAAGCCATACACAATGCAACCCAAACCAGATGCCACACCATATGCAATGAAGGTGCTTCGGAAATGTCCCTGCCTGTGATGGAAAAGGTGAAGAAGGATTTGCCAAGTCATTACCAAGACAGAGCAGCCTACGGCTCGGGGGCGGTCCTTGTTCCCAAGAAAGGCAGTAAGGCTCGCATCTGTGAAGATCTGACCCTGCTTAACGAGCTTGTGTGCGGAGAGAAATTCAATCTTTCCACAGCAGAGCAAATACTGGGAGCGTTGGCAGGAGCACAGCTGTTGACCAAGCTTGGTGCTAACATGGGATTTTCGCAAGTTCTACTGACAAAGCAGTGAAGTTGAGAATCTCTGCAGATATATCGTTCCTCAGGAAAGGGAGTTGATGCTACTAAAACAGACGGATGAGTGTTTAAGGGTGGTGCATGCGTACAAATCCTTGACAGTGCTCTGTATGGCAAGTGTGAAAAATAGACAAGGAAGGAACCAGACTAAGAGCCACCTGTGAGTGGATAACACCTCAATACACTTCCAGAGTGAATTCAGAGCTGGAGATTGAGGTTCACAAAGGATTTTTACTCCATCCGTCATGTTCCGGGGGAAGGGCCTGACCACCGCAAATACGCGACTGTTTCAAACCGCAGGAGCAGAGCTGGAAAAGATGTGATGGAGGAAACGAACATTGGCATCAGACATGTCGAGGCAATACTGGACAACTTACCAGCAACTATTCACTATCTGAGGGAGCTCAGAGAGCAGCTCAGTGGTTACATAACATGTCTTGTACACTGTATAGAAGATGACCGGACCATAGCAGATGGGACGGGACACTGAAGACCAATTAGACTGGAGAGGCTTTGTTGACTGTGCATGTGCTACTGGGCACTAGACTAGAGAGTAGGAGACAACATAGTACTTTGAACCAGTGACTATAATGTTGCAAGATCGAATCAGGTCGATAAGGTGAAATATCTGTTGATCCATCCTCGAACGAGACTGTTAACCCTTACCTCTCCTGTGAGTCGCTCTGGATAAATAAACAACGATTTTCTAAAGAAATCATGCTAGACAATCAGTAGGCCATTGATTAGCCAGTTGAAAGATATTGAACTGCAAGGCGTGTGCCTCGGACAAAACAAGTGTGAAAGTTCCACTAAATCTATTAAAAAAGAATGGCACAAATTACTTTGTAGTGGTGGACTATTTCTCAAGATACCCTGAGATAGCTCAACTCATCCTGTAAAGTTTCTCACATGTTATCGTTCCTTTGAAGTCCATGTTTTCCAGCCAGTGATAAATGGCCAGCAGTGGTCCAGGACAGATTTGCAAGCTTTCACAACTGACTATGGCCATGAGCATGTTAAAGAAAGCCCTTGTTTTCCCCCAGACCAATAAGGGGGCTGAAGAAACTGTTTAGATGGTCAAGAACCCAACAAATGTGGTTTACAAACATTACAATTGAATATCTGAAATCCCACAAAAATGTCTGTTGACTAATTTTATGTAATATTTTATGTGCTGTAATAAACTGTCCAACTCCCTTTTTGTTGCTCTTGTGGCAGCTTGGGGATTTGTGGTTTATTGATATCAATGTGTCTTGCCTAAATAGAGCTTAGTCGTGGTATATTGGCCATACACCACATCCTCATGTGCAAACTAGTCAATATTCTATGGATTTTATAAAATATAAAAAAGAATACATTTTGCAGCATATACATTTATTAGACTGGCATTTTTGAATATTGATCAATTCTGACAACTGTTGCAACAAAGATTTTCTTTTATAGAGACCAGAAACAATTGTTGAGCCCTAACCCTTAATCTATCCTCAGCCTCAATTTAAACATAACCGCAAAAACATATAACCGTAATGTCTGAAGCTAAGTCTTACCACTAATGCCTCTAAACCTAAAAGTAACCTCAGTTAAAACATTTATCACAATTGTGAAACAGCATGTTTCCTGAGGTGGGGACCAACCCTAACACCCTGTGGTCCCCTCATGTACAACAAAACTAGAATCACCCACATAACTTCATGAACCCCCAACATTCACCCCAAAATCCTAACCCTAACTTCTATCACAATCCTAAGGCTAACCCCCAGCTATCTACTCACCCTTAACCTTACCCTAACACCAATTGTATTGCTGAACTCAAAATACATCCTACAAGGTAAATGTTTTCTTGTTTTAATACCCTAGTGGGGATATTATGTCCAAACCAGGTTTGTAAAGCATGTATACCAACACACACACACATACACACACACGCATGTTTACAAGTTGATTGTCCCTAAAAAATAAATGTGTCAAACCCCTTCCTTAATCTTAATTCTTACCCTAACACCAATAGTTGCTTTATTTGCCCTAAACCTAACATTCACAACAAAATTTTGTTTTCCAAATGGGTCCGGAAAAGCCCCCGATTAGTCACGTTTCTCAGATTTAGCCACAATTTGGGAATGTGTTTCTCCCTGATATACAATTATGGCAGAAACACGCACACTAACCTCCAAGCTCCTCAGTGGAGATGCTGGTGAGTTGGAAGGCCTCACTTCCCTCAGACAGAGTTCGGCTCAGGAGACTTCCAGTGTAGAGCAGAGTAGACCTGACGTGGTGGAACGGCATCTTCTCTCTGCAGAACGCACACACACACACAAACCGTTTGGTGAAGGTAGAGATTCTATATCCTGGCTCCCAAGTCTCCCTCTGTCCTCTTTTCCCTCTCCCTTTTACAACCTCCCAAACCCCCCACCACCCCCGCAACTGGGCCAGAGAGATAACAACCTGACTGAAGTCCTGTCACTCTTCATCACTTTATCCTGCAACCCTCCCTCTCTCTCTTTTCCATCTACCTCGCTTCATATACGCTCTTCCTTCCCCAATGTTCTTGAACCTTCCTTACAATGTGCCTGACTGCTGTATGTGCCTGTCCATTCACACATACCCATCGTTTTACAATTAAGTCATTTAGTGGACACTCTCATCTAGAACGACTTAGAGTATTAAGAGAACACATATTTCTACCAGTCTCCTGTGGGAACTAAGCCATACAATTGCAACACATTGATAACGAAAAGTAAGAAAACTCTGCACTCAATTTAATACTTATGTTTCAATATATTGTATTTCAGCAGCCGGGGCCAAGATGTTAGATATGTTTTGGCCACAGCCTTAGATAAAACAATATCTGTACAGTGTCAGATATCAATCACTAAGAATGAGCGAGAGAGAGTAAGACAGACAGATCTAAGACAGCTCAAGATCTGGGATATGAAAATTAAACATAGTTCTATGTCACACCAACACACTTAAACAAATGTGTCACCAAGTTAATTCAACTTCAGGGATATCCATCCGTCCAGGAAGGAAGCATAAGTGATTGTGAAACAATGTCACCTGTTTGGCTGAAAATGCAAGTGACGACAGGTGCACTGGGGAGGCAACAGCAAGACAACCCCCAAAAGGGAATAGTTTTGCCGATGGTGACCACAGACAATTGCACTCTCCTTATAGTTTCTAAATGATTCTTCTCTAGTTTTCTGATTAGATATTGATAGTGTCCACATCCACACGTGCCGTTGCAAGAAGGTTTTCTGTGTCTCCCAGTACATTCTCAGGAGCATGGAGAAGATACCAGGAGACAGACTGTTACACAAAGAGAGCTGGATAGGGCCGTAGAAGCCGATAATCCCTGCCGCTGGACCGGTATCTGCTCCTTTGTGCAAGGAGGAACAGGAGGCTCACTGCCAGAGCCCTACAAAATGACCTCTAGCGGGCTACTTGTGTGCATGTTTCTGACCAAACGGTCAGAAACAGACTCCATGAGGGTGGCATGAGGGCCCGACGTCCTCTAGTGGGACCTGTGTTCACAGCCCAGCACTGTGCAGCTTGTCTGAGCATGCCCAGATGTTTTCTCAGCCGTACAAACTGCTGAGTTACATTATGAGTTGTTGTGATGAACTTCACACAAGTAGGAACAGCCTGTGTTTTCAATCTTTTAGTTTGATTTAGAGTTTGAATCCAACCTTCAATCTGTTGGTGATTTTGGTTTCCATTGACCATTGTTACATCATTTTGTTCTTAATGAATTACACAATGTACATTAAGATTTTGATCTTTCATTTATTTTGTTCAACGAAATGTGTGATTTGAATAAACGTTTTAGCAGTGTGTAAGTACACAGTATTCAACTTCTGAGCCAGAATGGAAACTCACTGACATACTCACTGTTCCCACTCCTGACAGCAGTTACTCCCAGCATCGCAATTGTTTCTGCTCTCAGGAGGTTTTTCAATATCTTAAACCCCTATGACCATATGTACTGTGCCAGGATGAAGAAAATATCCAGAAGTTGTAAGGGCAGTGGTGCTGTGTTTTAATAAGCGCTGTTATGAAATTGATATATACTGGCCAAAAAGATTGGAGGCTGCATGACAAGACACTTTTTAAATTTCACCTGGCACAGCCAGAAGTGGTCTGGTCACCACCCCCCCACCGAGCCTGGTTCCTCTCTAGGTTTTTTCCAAAAATGATGTCCCCTTAATGGAGCTTTTCCTAGCCACTTTGCTTCAACACTTGTTGCTTGCACCTTGAGGTTTCAGGCCGGGTGTTTTGTAAATGGACTTTGTGACAACTTCTGATGTAAAAAGGGCTTTATAAATACACTTGATTGATTGATGTAGTCCTAAGCAAAGCAATGAAGAGCAAATAGGGGGGAACCCCAGAGGTAGACTGGTCTGTTGCAAATCTACAGTGGAGTCTCTAATGTTTCTGTCCATAATGTACAGGAGGTCTACCTCCCAGGAGGAAGGCAGCTGTCCCCTATGCTTCGTGACTCCTAGGTGGACTGTGACTCCTCTGAGGGAAAAGCGAGCAAAGGACGTAGGATGGGAGAGGGAGAGAAGATATGACGGGAAAGATGGTCAGAGAGGCTGGAATGGGTGATTTCCGCTGACCTAACCAGTAGACACCAGAGCGAACGCGTTTGTTTAATTCAATACGTAACGACTCCTAGTTAGCGTTTCCTGACCCAGCTGACTTCGGTTCTGATCCTGCCCAACCTCCAACGATTCAATGCTAGGGCTCCTCAGGTCGCCACTGGAACATTGACCAGCATTGGATTGTTACACATTCCACCAAGTAGCCACGTTGACTACAATGCACGATGCACTGAACTCCTACCAGTAACCGTAACCCTTATGTACTTCATATAATATCATGCCTCCATCCCTCTCCGTTTCTCACTCACGTCTCTGCTTAGATCAATACATATGCTAAAATAAACCCTGAATCGGAATGAGTCGGGCCTGGGAAAAGAAAATAAGGAAATCTTTTTTGGGGGATCTGTGTGCCGACATGGAGACAGTGTGATGTAAGGTGACAGGCAAAGGTGGTAAGAAACAAACGTATGTGTGTTTTGATTAAAACTCTTGACAACGGCTTAGAACATGGGAAGAGAATGACAGCCAGGGCTAGTGTCTGCCTGCCTGTGTGTGTGTGTTTATGTGTTTGTGTGTATGTGTTTTTGTGTGTGTTTGCCTGCAGAGCTCCCAAAGGATGTGTAGAGAAGGAAACAAGGAAGTGTTAGGTGAGATAAAAAGGAGGAGAGAGAGACCGCAAAAGAGAGAGTCAAAGACAGAGGGGGAGTTAGAGCGAGAGGGGAAGGATGAGAAGGTAGAGCGAGCGAGAGAATAAAAAAGCGAGGTAGAAGAAAAAAGAGAGAGACAGAGATATGTGTTGCTCACACGACAGTTGTTCCCAGTGGAACAGATCCATTAGTGGTGAGGAAATGGACAGGGTCCGCACACCTATTGCTCATCGTCAGACACAAGTACGCACTCACAAAAACACACAAATATATACAGAAACATGCATGTTTTCAATGATCCACCTGCTAGTGGTTCAGGTATCTTCTTGCTTGATATTTCCATTTTACAATATTTCATATAACATATCCTCTGATTGTGATCATTTCTGTTATTACCCTTTCTCTTATATTGGTACCTTCTGTGCCTCCCTCAGCACAGAAGGTGCTGGAAGACTGTGTTTGTATAGATTAGTGTGTCCATGTTTAAGTTGTTTCATTGTGTCTTGCCAATATATAACTCTTGCTTTTAAGTTCTTCTCATTTAATGTAATATAATCTACAGTACATTATTTTGCTAAACTCTGTTTTATACTCAGTCATACTCTACAGCCATGGCCAAAGGTTTTGAGAATGCAAAGTATTTGTTTACACAAAGTTTGTTGCTGCAGTGTTTTTAGATATTTTTGTCAGATGTTACTTTGGTAAACTGAAGTATAATTGCATACATTTTACTTCAAGTGTCAAAGGCTATTATTGACAATTACATTAAGTACATGCAAAGTCAATATTTGCTGTCTTGACCACTCTTCTTCAAGATCTCTGCAATTTACCCTGGCATGCTGTCAATTAACTAATTTTCTTCTCTGAACAACCGTTTTACCGAAAACCCCTAACAATTGGAAATGGATTCATAAGAGAAAATAACATAACCCCAGTCCTCAGCGGTCCAGTCCCTGTAACTTTTGCAGAATATCAGTCCGTCCCTGATGTTTTTCCTGGAGATGAGTGGCTTCTTTGCTGCCCTTCTTGACACCAGGCCATCATCCAAAAGTATTCGCCTCACTGTGCATGCAGATGCCCTCACACCTGCCTGCTACCATTCCTGAGCTCTGCACTGGTGGTGCCCCGATCCAGCAACTATGTGAGATGGTTTTGGCGCTTGCTGGTCTTTCTTGGGGGCATTGAAGCCTTCTTCACAACAATTGAACCTCTCTTCTTGAAGTTCTTGATGATCCAATAAAAGGTACATTTAGAAACAATCTTACTTGCAGCAATATCCTGGCCTGTGTTGCCCTTCTGTGCAATGCAATGATGACTGCACATGTTTCCTTGTAGGTAACCATGTTAAACAGAGGAAGAACTATGATTTCCAGCCCCATCCTTTCTTCCAGTCTGTAATTTTAAGTCAATAAGCATGACAGAGTGATCTCCAGCCTTGTCGTCAACCCTCTCGTCTGTGTTAATAAGAGGATCACTGACATAATGTTTGTGGCAGGGCTGAAATTCGGAGGAAATTTGCATTTTCATGCCATAGAGGGTCAATTAATTGCAATTCATCTGATCACTCTTCATGACTTTCTGTAGTATATGCAAATTGCCATCAAATAAACTGAGGCGGCAGACTTTGTGAAAATTTGTATTTGGGTCATCCTTTTGGCCAAGACTGTAGTTGCTGCATGTTCAATAGCTAATGGGGATCCTTTTAAATTAAACAAATGCAGCCGTCTACCCGAGCGTGATCTCATACTGGCCCCTCCCAATATGTCCCTGTCAGTCTCTCTTTTCAATTCGATCCATATAATTGAATTATAGGTCAACCTATAGGTAATTATAGGTCAATATTTCTATTAATCTTGTATAATTACTTACAGAATTTTATTTTTTAAATCATGTTGACATTATTTTTTGCAATGGTGTGGGTGGATATTAGTCATTAGAAATAGAAGTAAATTAATATTAGGTGGTAACCATAATGATTACAGATTGGTAAACGCATCCTTACTCAGGTGTATTACTTCATAATCCATGGCGTTATTATTAACGGTCTGTTTGAAATACAAGTTTTTGCAGATATATGCTTTGGTGTTTTTTTTCTGGTTTATAAGTTTAATATATATATTATCAAACAACATTTCCGCAGAGCAGGGTGTACAATGTTTCTGGACTGACAATATATATTTTTTTTATAATTTATCAAGATCCTTCAACAACTCAATATGTTCTTTCAACAATGTTACAAAAGGTCTTGTAGCGTTTACAGCTTAACTCAAGGTATTGACCCGTGTGAAACTACAATAATGCTGTTCTCAGATACAACAGTATTACATCCAGCTGGCTTTACAGGCCTGAGTCATAAAAGAGACTGCCAGCCAATGCAGTAGTTCTCAAACCTCCTGGGGACAAACAGACATGGATTTCAATATATTGCAGGGAAAAACAACCAGATTCAACTTATTATTAAGCTATTTGGTGTGCTAGTTCAGATACAAAACATAGTAAACACTTCTGGGGGTCCTGGGGCGAGCTTTGTGAAGCAGTGCCATTCTGTGCGGTGGAAAAAAAGGATTATGTGTTTTTTAAGACGGTCAGCAGAATGACACTCACGTGAAAAGGGTCCAACAACCTATGTATTGTTCACTTGTTAAAACATCTTTATTAATTTAGAATAATAGACTACTGTCAATTTCAAGACATAGGCTAAGTCAATCTTCCAACGCCTTTCAAACCAGTCGTCGCAATGAAACCAAATGTAGCCAAAGATGAAAGTCACCTTGCAAAGTGACAGGACTGGTAGCAAATAGCTTCATATACCACCAGCCAATGACGCCGCGTGTTAATGTCTCTTACCCCCACGGAATGCATTCAACAGTCACCGGCACTTCAGCCGACGCAATAGCTAGGCTGTCAATCCCGTGGTGGTCACCCTCCGCGCGCGTCTCCGCTTCTACCAACTCCATGCGAGGTGAACTGCCAACGTACATCGGGCGCAGTGGTAACTCCACAAGCCCGAATCTCTCCCGCCCCATCAACATGACCAGGCTAATATGTGCCCCTTGGCGGGCATACGACTGAGCTCGAAAACGTCCGTTCCTATCTCCGTTACATACAGCTGGCTTCAAGTAGGGGCTGGTGTTACTGTCCTTGGTCTTGACAGTGTGGTTTGAAAAGACTAATTCAGGCCAATAAGGAACTCAGGGACTAAGAGACATAGGCTTTTCTGTTTGTCCTACATTACATAATAACAGTGGGCCTATTGCCCAAACAAGAAAACACGTCGGCTGTCGGAAGATAGCTTAGCTACGGTGCCTCGCGCCATCCCGCCAAGACGCACCAGGAGAAAGAATGTACTTGCTTCATCCGGTACGGTCGTTCTGTCAGACACACACAAACCCACACGTACGTATGCGCACACATGCTCCTCTCTATCCATTATCACACTCTCACCACCGTGCCCTCGGCCCCAGCTTGTGTGTCCCCGGGGAGTGTCGAACGTGCGCGTGACTGGTGACAGATTTGGGCATGAGGGTATATAACCGGATACTTCAATAGGCAACTTTCTGTCTGTCTGTCCTTCTGTTTGTCATAGGAGTTAACACGATTAGGCCGCATCTCTCAGAGAGAAAGAGAGAGTGAGAGAGGCATAGACAAGAGAGAACGGACTGAGAGCGCTAAGAAGAGAAATACTCATAAGGCCTCTTTCGCGGACTAAAGACATTGATCTTTTTAATCCAAAACTAGGCTTTAAATAAGTCGGTGAAACCAGTTGCACTTTGTGTTTACCTGTAAGTAGCCGCGTTTAAATGTTCCATGAAAATGCTACAACGCAAAGCATGCCATTCATTTAAGCAATAGTTTATCTTGCTCTCACTGTCTCCGGTCTCTTTCGCGCGAACACACGCACACACAAGCACTTACATACATACATGCACGAGCTGATACTGCAGGCAATACCCGTTCGATTGATTTTCCGAGTCTAAAACAAATTAAGCCTAATAATGAATGCACACTTAAAGTAATGCCTCAGCCAAATATACTAACACACACATAGTTACAACATTATATTATTTGGATGTAGCTACTGTGCGGGTGAAAACTGGCGATCTCTTTAATGTCCCCTGTGAACCAATTACAACAGGTGCAGCAAGCTGGCGGCTGGTCCCTGTCCAAACCGATCAGTGACCGCGCGTGAGTCACCCAAACGGTTACTCCGTAGTCCCCTGCACACATTTAAAACCGTAACTAATGAGCGACGATTGCCAGAGCCAACAGTTTTTAAGAGCCAACATTCAAAACGGAACTTAATGGTCTTTTAGGTGCCTACCTGTTTAAACGGTAATCCGGTCAACCAAGATTCAATCTTTCCTTATTGGTCTTAGAGGGGGCTATCACTTTGGACACAACGATTATACCAAAAGCATAGAATGATCTTTGAATCAAAATTTTTTTTACTCTTCGAGATTAGTATGCATGGCAAACGTCACTGATCCCATCCTCCCATGAGAGTTTCAATGCCTTTTTAAAAACCCATAAAATCCTATACGGCAGCCGCAGACTTCTCCGCAGGTCCTCATACGTATATATAATTTTCTCCCATCAGCTTAGCTGTAGCTTCTTTGAATTGGCTCACTTATCCGTATCTATTTTTCAAATACCACCAGAGATCTCAGGGACTTTGGGTGGTGATAAGCGGGGTTTAATCTTCTGAGCCTCCACCCAATGATTCACTCCGGCGGCAGACGGACAGACCTCGCTGCGCAACCCACGGGTCTGGAGCGCCGGTGATATCAGTCCGGTGTTTCTTCATAAATCTTGCAGATAAAATATTTCTCAAATCACAAATAAGAATTAACGTGGGAGGATGTGTGTTTAAAAAACGTTACCAAAATCGATAAAACAGCAAGACATTCAAAAGGGGTCTCCGTTGAGCTCGATCCATTTATTTTGTCCGAGTGACAGCGTTAACCCCTTTATCCGTGAGGATCAGGTGAGGCAGGGGCGTCGCGGCACTGAGCCGAGGTGTAGGTGAGCCTGCGGTGTTGATCCGTTCAATGAGAACTGTCTTTCCACGCGCACTGTGTTTTATAGACAGATGTGTGTGTGGTTGACCGAACAATAATCAGAATACATAGTGTTTCACTCAATCAATACTGAGCAGCCACATAAATTACACCAAATTATTAACAGGACTGTTGTAAACCTATTTATCATATGTTATAGTTTTAGAATGTATGTATCGATCTCCAATAGTGATTGAATAAAAACAGTAGTATCAATTCCTTCAGCTCATAAGTTTTACCATCACTATGTCGATATCGATAAGGAATTCAGTGTAACCTACCTAACTCGAGAGAACCAATGCCAGTCCATAGGGCACATGTTCTGTCCTACCAATAGATTAGGGTGCCATTTGGGAATCCTACCCATTGTATAACATTTTGTACAGGGTGCCTTAAACATTGAATGCTGATTGGCTGTTTACCATATGTATACCCGGGAATGGCATCCGTTTTTAGTGTTCTAATAGAGTTGGTAGCAGGCTTTTCATATAAAAAATGTATTAAATTGGCCAGACAGGCCTCATTGCTCAAATACAAACTAGTGGTTTGAGCCCTGAATGCTGATTGGCTGAGGGGCAGGTTAGGTATATGGGAACACATACCATGAGTATGGCAAAACCTAACTTCTAATGTTATTGTGCTGGTAACAGGTTTAAAATGTAACTCAGAGACGTGTGGTATATGGTCCTGTTGAAGGCCTGTATCCAGGCACTATGTGTTGTGTTGCACATAATAATTGCCTTACTGTTATTTTAAACGTTTAAAAGCGTTTGCTTAATTTAACATCTCTCATTTTATCTCTATCATCATCTGACAGGCTGGCCTTGCAGTTTTCAATATGACTAAAGCCCTTTTTGTTACTGATTCAAAAATATAACCTTTGTCCTGATCTTGTCGTCTTTGATTAGCCCCACATGTTTAGACTGCTGTAGATAATTAATTGTACTCAATGGGATACATTTCTGACTTGGTCCCCCAAGAGAATCAAACCCACAACCTCAGGTATGGCTGTGATGGTTGTGGAAGTAAGCAGACCAAGGCGCAGGGAGGTAGGTTCAAGTAGTCGGTTTATTCCGTTCACTACCGACCAACTGGCGTATATAACGCTTCAAATATATATTCCAACGTACTGTAGGTACGTACAAACAGACACAGCGTGTAGCTGCACACAGATCACAGGAAACAATCACGGACACGGAGACGAGAAACACAAGGGCTTAAGTACTGTGGTAACAAGCAGCACCTGTCAGGAATCAGGGAGGGATGCGTTCACAGGACATGGGGAAAACAGGACACAACACACACGATGGCGACTAAAAGGCCGGCGACGTCGAACGCCGGAAGG
>JACXGK010002701.1:24693-51841 GCA_016801125.1 Novumbra hubbsi | reverse complement strand
GCATGACTATCCATAGGCACAGTTAGCCCACATTCCGCATGACTATCCATAGGCACAGTTAGCCCACATTCCGCATGACTATCCATAGGCACAGTTAGCCCACATTCCGCATGACTATCCATAGGCACAGTTAGCCCACATTCCGCATGACTATCCATAGGCACAGTTAGCCCACATTCCGCATGACTATCCATAGGCAAAGTATCTTACATTTCTCGTTACTTTAATATCGATAGGTAAAGTTATCCCACATCCCTCATTGCTTTACTAATGATAGACAAAGTTATCCCACATCCCTCATTGCTTTACTATTGATAGACAAAGTTATCCCACATTCCTCAATGCTTTACTATTGATAGACAAAGTTATCCCACACCCTCATTGCTTTACTATTGATAGACAAAGTTATCCCACATTCCTCATTGCTTTACTATTGATAGACAAAGTTATCCCACATCCTCATTGCTTTACTATTGATAGACAAAGTTATCCCACATTCCTCAATACATTAGTATTGATAGGCAAAGATATCCCACATTCCTCATGGCTTTACTATTGAAAGGCAAAGTTATCTCACAATCGTCATTATTTTACCGAATGCAAAGTTAGCATCCGGAGGACATTTTCCAGTTTACTCCATCTCGGATTCAGTACTCCGGTTTTCATAACCATTAAAAGAAAACTCTCACCCCAAAAATGTATGACCTCTTATTCACAATTATAACCTTGGCTCATTGGAAGCACTTCCCAGGTTCGGGAGTGTCAAACATTGAAAGGTGTCCTCCGATGCACACCCTGCCTAGCCTTTCTGTTTCCCGTCAGACGCCTCCATCATCCAGGAGGTACTCACCGGGACACATACACTGGGAGGAGAGCCCTTTCCTCTGCCAACAACTTACCACAGCAGTCGCTAGAGCATGACAAGACAAGGCAGCCCTTTCTGACACCCATCAAACCAACCCGGAACAGTGCTGAGCCAATTTGCACCTCCCTGTGTGAACACTGTCAGTGTGCTGCGACTAGGAACGGGACTCATGGCCGGTATGACGAAGCTGTACTGCCAGGCAGTGACTTCAACCACTGCGTCATTTGGGGGCCCACAAAACATAGAGATCTGAGCACATTGAGGATAATGCCAACATTTAGCCATCACTATAAAATTGTGTTTGACGGCAACCGTGTTGAATACTATTGCGAGCAGATGCGGAGACAAACTGAATTGAAATGTCATATGCTTAATGGTAGAAAAATCGAGATTAGTAAAATGCAAATAGAGTTGTTATGGCATGATTAAATATGATGTATATTTAAATGAGATTGCCTTTTTTCATATGAGGGAATAAGTGGCCTTTCAATGCCTGAAGCTCTTTCTTCTCCCTGCTGATTGGTTACTTGCTGATAGGATGTACTCTCCATATTCCACTAAAATTATTCATTGAATACCATTAAACTTCTACAACTTTGAGCACTGAATGTATAAAAAGTGCACCTGAAGCACTCATCAGAGGTAGAAGTTGCCTGTTTTATATTATAACCAACATGTCCTCTTCCTATTCAAAATAAACATTTGAGATCATGAGTAGATAGCGATACTGTATATGCTTTTTTAAAATACAAAAATTATACATTTTATAGAATTTATTGTAGGACAATTAATGAGAGTACAGGAAAATATTACAATATGTATTTATTTGTTTTGTAAGGCCTGATAGAGCCTTCTGTGGCCAGTGCACTTAGAGCCCTGTCTGTAGCCCAGTGCACTAAGAGCCCTGTCTGTAGCCCAGTGCACTAAGAGCCCTGTTTGTCTGTGGCCCAGTGCACTAAGAGCCCTGTTTGTCTGTGGCCCAGTGCACTAAGAGCTCTGTCTGTGGCCCAGTGCACTAAGAGCCCTGTTTGTCTGTGGCCCAGTGCACTAAGAGCCCTGTTTGTCTGTGGCCCAGTGCACTAAGAGCCTTGCCTGTCTGTGGTTCAGTACAGTAAGAGCCTTGCCTGTCTGTGTACAGAGGTCTGTCCAGTGCCCTGCAGTGCCCACAGTGTGTGTGTGGGAGGAAAGTGCCAGTGTGAGGAGGGCTGGGAGGGCTCGAGCTGTGACCTGCAGGCCTGCCACCCACGCTGCCAGGAGCACGGCCAGTGTCAGAACGGACAGTGTGACTGCCACCCTGGCTGGGAGGGAGAACACTGCAGCATCGGTAAGTCCTGCACCCTGAGGTACATCACCGAGCCTGGACCAGGGCATCGCTCAGAGCCCTGAATTACACTACCAGGGGTAATGGAAAACCGGGACCATGCTTTACTAACATGCTAATACGTTTTCAGATACACATGAATGACTATTTAACCCTTGAGCATGTCTTTATTTCTATCAATACACATTAGATATATTAGCTGTTTAGCAGACCATTAACTAACCCTGTGAACCACCCATCTGCTGTACAATATGAGTGCACAGTTGTCAGATGGAACACATGAGTCATTTCGGTCATTCCCTCAATCTGCTTGAAGGAAGCAAGAGCTGTTACACAACCTTGCTAGACATTTACATTTACAATGTAGGATTAAATAGCTTGTTGGTCTTAATTTACGATTAGGGTTAGGCATGAGTTTCACAGTGTAGTTATGGTTACGGTTAGGCATGAGTTTCACAGTGTAGTTATGGTTACGGTTAGGCATGAGGTTCACAGTGTAGTTATGGTTACGGTTAGGCATGAGTTTCACAGTGTAGTTATGGTTACGGTTAGGCATGAGGTTGACAGTGTGGTTATGGTTACTGTTAGGCATGAGGTTAACAGTGTGGTTACGGTTAGGCATGAGGTTAACAGTGTGGTTACGGTTAGGCATGAGGTTAACAGTGTGGTTATGGTTAGGCATGAGGTTGACAGTGTGGTTATGGTTACTGTTAGGCATGAGGTTAACGGTGTAGTTATGGTTACGGTTAGGCATGAGGTTAACAGTGTGGTTATGGTTAGGCATGAGGTTGACAGTGTGGTTATGGTTACGGTTAGGCATGAGGTTAACAGTGTGGTTATGGTTACGGTTAGGCATGAGGTTAGCAGTGTGGTTACGGTTAGGCATGAGGTTGACAGTGTGGTTATGGTTACGGTTAGGCATGAGGTTAACAGTGTGGTTATGGTAAGGGATCGTTTTGAAAACAACTTTTAAGATCACAAAATGCATAAATAAGGTTAATCCATTGGGGCTATAGTAGCTAGTGACTTGCAACCATGTGTCCACCATCTGCCACTATATCATGGCAGTGGTCTGCCTGTCAGTTACACAGTTTATCCACTTCATTGGGGTTATTTGAGAATGAAAACAATGGAACTATTGGTTGCTGCCGGGCACATTTTCCGTCAGCCTTGTCCTCCTCCCCAGAGTGGAAGCATTTTTCTTTTCTTGCCTCTGAATAATTTTATCCCTAAGTTCGAACACTCAATTAATGTGGCTACACCTTTATAGAACACAGCAGTTTGTCATCTGGGACTAATGGATACGGGTAAAGCCAAGTGACTGAAAAGCACATTTTGTAAAAGAACCAGAAGATCTTTTTGAACTTCAGAACTGCAAGAAAACAATCCTGTGAAATCCTTCCACTTCCCTTCAGAGATGGGGAGTTGGAGATGGGCTTTGTGTCTCTGTGGACGTGTGAATCAAATCATAAAGCTTAGCTCCTGGCACATTAATACGCTGTAATTATCTCTTCATGTGCCTTGGTGCTAGCATATATCTTTGTGGCTCAGTAATCTAATCTCACCCACTTTTTTCTTCCTTCCTTTTATCTTCCTGTGGTATGAAGCACATTACCTGGATCTCGTTGTTAAAGGTAAGATGCACTTTCATTCTTTAGCCTTTCATTTTTGTTGGGTTTCCTACCACCAAAAATACATTTACCGAAAGGTGAGAGGAGAAAGTATGTTGCCCAAAGCAATTATAGGACATCCACCAAATGCACTTTAATGGAAGATTGAATATAACAAAATATGCTACAAATGTTTTCGAATGGGCCAGACATCTGGGTTTTATGTAAATGAAAAGGGCAGAATGCAGCATCTGTCTCCATCTCTCTAATCATGAGGAATGACCTGTTCTTTCTGGCACTCATCTGATGCACAGACTCTCTGTCTTCTACTCTGTGTCCATCCATGCAGACGGCTGTCCGGGCCTGTGTAATGGCCACGGTCGCTGCACCCTGGAACAGAGCGGGTGGCACTGTGTGTGCCAGGCAGGCTGGAGCGGCATGGGATGCAACGTTGTCATGGAGACGGAGTGTGATGACAACGCGGACAACGATGGAGGTGAGGTCCCCGTGGAGAGTGGCTTGTCTGATTATGATTAACGACATGACCTCCAGCGCCGGGCCAAGGTCAGGGAGGGGAGAAAAAAAACACACGCGCGGGCTCCCCTTCTCCTTCCTGATATCTTGGAGAACTAGCTACTCCTGCTCTCTTCCCTTTTCAAGTTTTCATTTGGTCACATCTCCCTACTCCCAGACCAAGGGGACCTTGGGGGGTTTTCCTTCGTAATTTGCTGAAGGTGTGCATGCCGCTGCCTGGCTCCTCTAAGGGTTAATGCTTGAGTGTACCACCTGGTCTTCCAGTGAACAGGGGAACAGATGTGAGGCTTTGGCACTAAGGTTCAATGCCGATGTCTTTCAGGCTAACACGTAATAGATTGAGAAAGATACCCTACGGCGTAGGCCATTTGTGAACGTATGAGTAACCTATTTGTTGATTGACCTTAACCTACGACTGCAGCTAGTTCCCTAATTCCCTAAATGGCACACTGCGTTACCGATGTCAACAGTCAAGCTAGCATGTGGAAACAGGGATTTGATTTGGAGCATCCACCTAATGCCTTAAAAGGTTAATGAGGATTTAACATAAGGTGTAACGTGCAAAATTAGTAATTAGTAGTATGATGTGAAAGAATATGAGCTGTTTATTCTGTTTGACTGTCTCATCCAATTCCAATACATGATTCTGTTGAATTAAAAGGCACCACTTTATATTACGAATTAGCCACATTAGACTGTGCCCATTCCTTTCTGAGCAAGTTGAGAAAAAAGAGCATAGTATTATGTTGAAGAGACCAGGAATGGTTGTCACACTTCTTACTAATGAGTGTATTTCTTAACACCAGTACATCTTACAAGACGCTTGTCAACATAAGGAGAAAAGCCAAAGTCTTGGGTTGAAATGGGGCTTGTTTTATCCTCATGTCTTATTCCAACCTGGCGTCATAAGCTGTCATATACAATGTATGCCCAAGTGACAACCAGCCCCACAGCAGAAAGCTTTTTAAAATAGGAACAGGTATGCGTCAGTGTATGCATGCAGACGTGTGACAACCACCCTCTCTTACAACCAACTTATGTGACAACTGCCCTCTCTTACAACCAACTTATGTGACAACCACCCTCTCTTACAACCAACGTCTCTGACAACCTCCCTCTTTTACAACCAACTTCTGTGTTAACCACCCTCTCCTACAACCAACTTCTGTGACAACCACCTTCTCATACAACAAAATTCTGTGACAACCCCCCTTCTCCTACAACCAACTTTTGTGACAACCACTCTCTCTTGCAACCCTCATATGTGTCAACCCCTCTCTCTTACAACCCCCCTTATGTGACAACCACCCTCTCTTAGAACCAACTTCTGTGACATCCTGCAGTGGCTACCTTACATTTAGTGTAATGTAGCTCGTTCAGGGAAACAAGAAGTCAGGATTTGGAGGGTTTGACCGTTTTTGCCACTCATCTTAGCAGTCTTACTTCTTTGCAAATTTTCACAGTTGTTGTGGCCATTACAGTGTGTGTACGTTCCGCTGTGTGTTTATAGGATTGTGTGTGTGTGACGGTAAAAAAGGCAAGCATGTGCAGCATGATGTTAGTGTATCTTTGTTTGTGTAGATCCCACAGTAATCAATGCATATTGTTGTCTGTCATTACTTTACACAATAGCATTCAAAATCCCATTGGCTTCAGTAATGTGCCGGCAGCCTAGCTTCATTCTGTTTCTTCAACCCAATATGTTTATTTACAGCGACTATGACTCTCCTTTCAAAGGTGCTGACTTGACATTGTGTTTAAATTCTTATGACTGATGGGAATCTTCACGTTGCATTCATTTTGACCCTGCTTTGGTGTAGAAGGAAATTATAAAATTATTAAAGCTAAAATTGGCCACCCACTCCAACTATGGAGTGGAGGAAGGAGTATCTCCATGTGACTTACGTTCCATAGACAACATGAATGTATCTGTCAGAATCCCAGAACACATTCTTAGCTTTATCTTAATAACCACATTACATCTGTCATATACAGCGCTGTAAAATATCTAAATAAACAAGCACCTTTTTCTTCCCTTTCCCCAAAAAGCAGAAAAGGAAAATTTTGAGTGAGGAAAAGAAGGGTTCAATTTAAGAGACCACCGCTAATTGAACCCTTCTGTTCGTCACTCAAACGTTCCTTATCAATTTATTTGGAAAGGAAAGAAAAAGGTGCAGTGGTCTCCCTTTTTTTTTTTACACGCATTTTATCCGTTTTAATATTAGTACTGTATAGGGATGTGGGGATTGTTTTTGATCCGTCATGTTTACACATGGTCTGCGTTAAAATGAGGCCCTCAGTCAGTATTGACTTCCAGCTGAAATAAAGGTTAAGTAAATAAAAACCAAAGGCATTAGATGGAAAAACCAAATGGCAAATGGTCCCCTGTAAAGGGGCCAGGATTAAGAGGAAAGATAATTACCTTTCCAACCAGCTGTAAATGTGTCCCTGTAAGCAAACAAATTGTCCCTGCCATGATTATGAACATGGGGTCCGCGCTTCGCTGTTCCAGACGCAAAGCGATTTGTTTTACTTTTGCAGCTGTGGAGATTATTAACTGTAAAACCTCCGTTCAGGAACACGGATAGCTATTCTCTCCCAAAATGAATGTTTTCTTCATTATTGTATTCCATTGTTGGTTATGTAAATATGGTGGCAAGGGCAGGTACAATTCAGGTGTCGTTGCTAACGGACACGTCATTGTTGTGAGATGTCCTTTACAGAACTGAACAAGCGCCGGCTCCACTTCGTCCCACTGCATTGTCCATTATTCTTGTATTAATGTTCAGGACAATGTAGCGTTTATCCCTGATGTAACCACCAGAAACAGAATGAATTATGGTCAAGCCGGGCCTTTGGAACAGACACTGCCATGCAGTTTATGGCTGGGCACAATGCCTTCCTTACTTTGGCAGTCCAGCGCTGAGTGGGGATATCGTGGCTCCCCGCCCAGTAGTTATGCTGTGGTGTTAACTAGTCACTTACTGAAATCATCTTCCTTGGCCCTTCCTGTATATTGTTACATCTTGTTATATTACGTTCAAATTGTTACTAGATTATTACATTCTGATGGCAAAGCTCCTATCTCATTTTTGTAATCTTTTTTTTCTGAATGAAACTCTTTTTTTCATATCACTCATAAAGAGCATCGCCGTTGTTCGTTAGCATAGTGTTATTTGCTCAAGGCTTGCACAGGAGACTATTAGGCCTCAGGGACATTGTTCTGGTTTTAATTACTAATGCTATTTGCTGTAATGTGATGATCAGTGTGATATCAGCTACACATGATGTCATTCATCAGCTTTCATCATCACACCATCATCACAGTGCAGCCATGTCTAACTCATCTTAATTTCTGTGTGTTTGGGGCTTACTGGTGGGGTAGATTTTACTCCCACTTATATGCGACATTGTAGATTTTATAGATGTCCCATAACTTAACATAACATAAATAACATTTTACAGTTTCAAACCACTTTGAGATTTTTCGTCAACTTCCCCAGGTTCCCGGTGTGTTTATAATGTGCTTCACTATAACACTGTGAATCTGTGATACTGTACGTAATGTGGACTTCATGGTGACGATGGTGCGTTGCTGTGTTTCACTCTAGATGGCCTGACAGACTGTGTGGACCCAGACTGCTGTCAGCAGCCTAGCTGTCAGAGTGGGCCTTTGTGCCAAGGCTCCCCAGATCCACTGGACCTGATCCAGCAGAGTCAGACTCCCTTCGCCTCGCTCCTCTCACGCCTGTTCTACGACCGCATTCACTTCCTGATTGGGAAGGATAGTACCCACGTCTTTCCTGGAGAAATTCCATTTGACAGCAGGTAGAATTGTCAATATAGACAATACAGTCTTGTACCAATTAATGGGACAGAAATAGCTTGTTCTAGTACTGTAATATAATGGTTTGTAAACCGGAATACATCTTATTAGTACATTGCTGAAGTGTCAGATGGCATACTGGGCTTGTGGCATTAGGATAGTTGGCCACTTGTTAGCATAAATATACATTTTAATTCCTGTTCATCATGCCATGTTTGCATAGTGCATATTACAATGTTAACACGTGTGCAAATAGAGTACATTTAAATATAATATTATGAATTGTAACATTGCTTATTACTTCAAGTTATAAGATAAAACCATTTCAACAACTTAGTAGGTTGTAATGAAAACCATTCCCTTTTGTTACTAACTTAAATGAAATATATGTCTCAGTATTCAACACCAAAAGGGAATAACAATACAAACAGAATAACTGAGGTTACAAATATACACACAAAAAGCCATAGTAAAGCCACAACCCTACTAAGACGTCCGTCCAGTCCAGAGTTTCTCCAGCAACCTGTTGCTATATTTAACTATTAAAGGTTCCTCTAAGAACCACTCAACTGAGCAAAACTCCGGGGATTCCATCCTGATCTCCGAGGATACTCAGTTCACCACTTATTGTGAGAGTGCACAGTTCCCTTAATGGGCAGCATACTTGCCATTGTCAACGGGACTGGAACCCCCCTGTTGCTTATTAAAGTGCCTTGCTCTCCGCCAGCCGAGCCTCTGTGATTCGAGGGCAGGTGGTGGCGCTGGACGGGACCCCACTGGTGGGGGTGAATATCAGCTTCCAACACAACCCCGAGTTCGGTTTCTCTGTCAGTCGCCAGGATGGCAGGTAGGTAGACAGCAACCTTCAAGAGGCTGTATAATGATGCTTTGTCGCTGCTAAGACAGTCCTGCTCTGATTGTGCTTTTGTTTGGATCCCTTTAGTTTTGACCTGGTGGCTGCAGGGGGCGTGTCCGTCTCACTGATCTTCCAGAGAGCTCCCTTCCTCATGCAGAAACGCATCGTCTGGCTACCATGGAACCAGTTCGTGGTCGTGGAGAAGGTCACCATGGCAAGGGTGGAGCCCCGCCCGCCCGTGTGTGACCTGAAGAACCTGGCCAGCCCGTACCCCGTGGTCCTCCCGTCCCCGCTCACCCGCTTCGCCAGCCACTGTGTGGAACGAGGCCCCGGCATCCCCGAGCTGCAGGTACAGCAAGCTGCCCACGCACCCGCCTGTAACATGCAGAGTGGTTACATGCAATCCCAGCCGTGATCGCTCAGCTTTCCATTACCACCTATACCAAACCGACATTTTCTGCTGTACCTCCTCGACCCGGTGGCAACGATTAGTTCCAGGTGTACATTATAAATGGCTGTTTTTATTTCCAATCCCTGTATTTTTCCTTAGTCGGAAATTGAAATGTTTTTCTTCTCCCGGATCCTTAATTTTCACCTGGCTCATATTGTACCTGTGAAATCGTCTTGGAATCTCACACTAATCAGTTGCCGGGGCGCTTCATCCACAGGGCTGCCATCTGCTCCGTATCTTCCCTCCCCGTCCCCCTGGTACTCCTACCTCAGCTTTGGATCTGTGTTCTGCTGCGTCTAGTCGTCCTAGTTTGTTGTGGAAGATAATGAAACTGATAGGGATTTTAATGAGGACCCAGTTCAGAGTGATTGAAGCTGTGAGCAGTGAAGGGTGGGAGGGGGTTAGAACGTCAGGAGTAATTAGAGTGTCCTCCTGTATGGCGCTAATTATATAGGATATATAGATGTAGATTAGTATTCCAGAGGCATTGTGGAATTCATTTCAAAACATAAGAAGTATAAATATTTGATTTGTTTTCGAGAAGGTGATGTACTGTACGTGGTATTATATCTATGTGAAGAGAAATGTCATACTTGAAAAATGGTTCTATGGAAATAGCATGCTGACGTCCTTCAAGCAAGCCAAATACCCATGAGCCAAATTACCACTTCCTATTTCCATATGTGCCCTCTGTTTTGGGAGCCCCTTTTAACACCTGGTATGGTGGCGCTGTACGGTGCTAAGATATTTAGTACTTTTTTTGTGCCATGAACAGACACAAACTATTGCTTTCGGTACTTAATGCATCACACGTTTGGTAACTTAGTGAACTTGATTGAAAATGTTTGCCCATGTTTATCCGAAGACATGAATATCATTTGGGATTTGCCGTCTCTGAAACTTTCTGAAGTGGAGAGCGGTGCCCTCATGTCTGCCACTTTGCTAATGATTACCGTCTGGCTAGATGGAAAGTCTTTCTCCAAAACCTTCTCAATAACAAGTGAGCTATGAAGTTGCCTTCCTGGCAGAATCACTATTATTTGCATCAATCCAGTGGCCATTTGATTTGGCCTCCACACCACCCAAAAGCTCATATTTTTTAACAAAGTGTACATTTTAGTGTACATAAAAACACGAAGAAACTGTGAACACTCCTTATACCTGCTTTTTGTCTCTCCCATGGTAATGTTTCGGCAGGATACTAGTATTGTGCGAACCGGGTATCTGCATTGACGTCCAAATAACGACATGGGGGCGTAATAACAGCATCCAATGCTTTCCCGTCCTCTTTAGGCAGTCCAAGAGGAGATCGCAATCCCTGGAAGTTTCTTAAAGCTCAGCTATCTGAGCACCCGCTCCCCGGGCTACAAGTCTCTGTTGCGCATCGTCCTAACCCACTCCATCATCCCCACCGGCCTGGCTAAAGTGCACGTGTCCACCGCCATTGAGGGAAGACTCTTCCAGAAGTGGTTCCCTGCCGCCCCCAGCCTGGTCTATGTGCTGGCCTGGAACAAGACAGATGTTTATGGCCAGAAGGTGGTTGGTCTAGCTCAAGCTCTGGGTAAGGCAATGCAGAGGGCTAATTCTAAAATGTAACTTGTGATTCCGGACGGGGGGAAGAAATGTGGTGCTCTAGATACTTAGTTGACGTTTCTTTATCGAAAGCGCAAGCAAGCAATCCCTTGGATACCTGCAAGAGAAATATAATCTGCACCTAATGGCAGAAAGTCTTTAAAGACTGTATCACAGTCAATAGTGTAAAAGAGCAGCTTTTGTTATTCTTTAGATAATAGTGTTACACAATGCTCTAGAAACATTGGCAGTGTTTTAATGGTCAGTAGTATAAAAGCCTTTTTTTCAAGGGCCATAAATAAGCTCTTTTATATCTGTGGTTGATTTAGTATGCTGGCTTTCTATTGGGAGCTACAGCTCTGATGCATTGATGCAATTTGTCTTAATGGAGAGAGTTTTACAAATCTAACTGCAATAGAAAGCGGGAACTCTTATCTCGTTCACACACTATGAGGATTCATCTCTTGATTGGTCTCCATGCTTTGTAACGCTATCAGATAGCAGAGTGTTTCCTGATTGCCTGGCCGGGGTCCACGCCCTGGAATCTATTCCCACTGAATGCACACTTTAATCTATGTGTATTCAGCTCTTTGATGGTGCATATGATGCACCGTCGTTAATGGCCTCCGATATAAATAGGAAGTCCTGGAGATGTAACTATGCGTTTATCTATAAATAGCTTTGAGACACAAGGCCCAAATAAAAACAACATATGAACTAAATTGAAATTCAAAACACATTCTGTTATGGTGCAAACAAATTCTCATCCCCACGAACCCAGAGGAAGAGATAAGGAAATGAAGAAAGGCTCTAATTTATTCATTTATCTTTATGTACCAGTGGGAATTAAGCTCAATCTCGAACCTCATCCCTTCTCTCTCTTTTTCTCTTGCTGTCGCTCTCTTGCTCTCTCACACACACACACACACACACCCTTTCTCTCCCGCTTCCTTAGTCACCCTCTTCCTCTTATGTTGCCGATGGTAACAGGCTGATCTATCATGGTGACACAAGCAGAAGCCTGTAGCTACTCTGTAACTGGCTGTGTCCTGCTTGTTGTGTGTGTTTCCTTCTCGTGTGGGTGAGAGAGGAAGACGGAGCGAGAGAGTTGTGTGAGCGTGCGCACCTAGTGGGTAAAGCAGCCGAGCATGATGGTATCAGTGATGCATTAAAAAGGCTCTGGAGACTTGCAGACTGTTAGCACACATTCGGGCTTCGCTATATCCACCACACTGCATTGTTCCAGATTCTGCCTCGGCCCACAGCAACTGTAGATTTCCTGGGATGTTGCACTGCGCCGCTGCTAGCCGTCCAGTCACAGAAGCATTAGGGCTTGTTGTTTTCCTGCTATGTCTCATTTGAATTGCATTAACAACAGGGTAATGAATGCATGACAATCGGCGGTGTCACATTAACGGGCCGGCGGCCCCTGTGTGTTTTAGTTTCGGTAGGCTATGAGTATGAGTCATGTGCTGACTACATTGTGTGGGAAAGACGGATGGCTCAGCTGCAGGGCTTTGAGATGATTGGCTCGAACCTGGGGGGCTGGTCCCTGGACAACCACCACATCCTTAACCTCCAAAGTGGTGAGTGCTCGGCCGGTTCTTCCGTTTCCAAGGGTCCCACTTCCGTTTCCTAGTTCTGAACCTTTAGCCTACCTGACCCCATGCTATTTAATATGTTGTTTTCCATTAGCAATACTTTGAAGATATTCTCACCAAACTACCATTATTAAACATTTTTCTATTTTATATTGTTGAATTGATATACAAAGGGATCTTTAATTAACATTTTCATATGTCTGTAGCATAAGGGATACGCTGGTCAAGCCTGTGTTTTGTCAGTTTTAAGTTTACTACTTACAATAATTCACCAGAGCGCAGATTCATCAATGAATATCGGGCTGTGGAAGCCAGATAATTTCTGTTTTGAGTCACCCCATGGATGAAATGTTTTTCAGATAAAAATTTTTTGCAATTCAGTTTCACATTTGATGCAATTCAAATGTTCTATTGATGGTTTAGTCTCAAGGTTTCTTCTGAGCTAGGCGTTAGTAACTGCTAATGTTTTGTTCATTGCTAGGCTGAAGGAAGATGCAACAATATGCCTGGAATGTAGCCGCTTTCATTGATTACAAATAGACATATTTTCTTGCTCCTCTTTTTCAACAAAGCTCAGAACATTCGAAGAAGCAATTAATTTCTGACCTTCAGTTTTTCTTTACTCTCCCAAAAAGGTTTAATTATTTATAGTGGTGCAGAAATATTCTAAGATAATGTTGGAGATTGTTCATAACAATAATTCACAACTATCAAAATCTATTTGTTCTCCCTGAATGCATTTCATCAAACATTTCTGTATTGAACGGAACAGTCATACTGTTTGACATTTTGTTTTGCATTTATAAGTGGCGTGTCCTTTAGATTAAATATTTCTCTCTGTTCAGCTGAATAAAAATATACTTCTTTCAACCTAAATTCGGCTTCCTGTGCTGTCAAATAGGAGAAAGGTTTTGAGTCAGAAATTCCCAATTGATCTAATTGTACTTGGAATGCATCCTTGGCCTTGTTTTCATTTTGAAGAGTCCAGGAAGGACGAGCCTTTCCTCGGAATTGGATTGTGAGCTGGCTCTCCTTTAACTCCAGGTATTCTACACAAAGGGAATGGAGAGAACATCTTCATCTCCCAGCAGCCGCTGGTCATCCACACGGTGATGGGTACGGGGCATGTGCGCACCATAGCCTGCCCCAACTGCAACGGTGCTGCCCTGGGAAACAAGCTCTATGCCCCCATCGCCATCACCTGTGGCTCCGATGGCAGCATCTATGTTGGCGACTTCAACTTCATCAGGAGGATTCTGCCGAATGGATATGCCATCAATATTCTAGAATTGAGGTGATACTCCCGGCCCGTGACTGAATTATGATTTATTTATTATTATGTATTCGTCGCTCACTCTCTCTCTCTGTATTTATATACAATCAGCCATAACATTAAGACCGCTGACAGGTGAAATGAATAACACTGATCATCTCGTCATCATGGCACCTGTCAGGCGGTGGGATATATTAGGCAGCAAGTGAACACTTTGTCCTCAAAGTTGATGTGTTAGAAGCAGGAAAGACGGGCAAGCATAAGGATCTGAGCCACTTTGACAAGGGCCAAATAGTGATGGCTAGACGACTGAACCAGCGACAGGGTCATGACCAGCCAAGGCTTAATGATGCACTTGGGGAGAAAAGGCTGGTCTGATCCAAAAGATGAGCTACTGCAGATCAAAATGCTGAAAAAGTGAATGCTTGTTCTGATAGTAAGGTGTGCATCACAGTTTGTAGCGTACCAGACCAGTCAGGGTGCCCATGCAGACCCCGGTCCACTGTCGAAGGAGCCTACAATGGGCAGGTGAGCATCAGAACTGGATCCAGCAGTAATGAAAGGTGGCCTGGTCTAATGAATCACATTTTCTTTAACGTCGCCTGGATGGCCAGGTGTGTGCGTCGCGTTCCTGGAGAACACATGGCATCAGGATGCACTATGGGAGGAATGCAAGCCTGCAGAGGCAGTGTGATGATTTGGGCCACGTTCTGCTGGTAAACCTTGGGTCCTGCCATTTATGTGGATGTTACTCTGACACATACCACCTACCTAAGCATTGTTGCAGACCATGCACAGCCTTTCATATTAACAGTATTCCCTGATGCAGTTGGCCTCTTTCAGCAGGATAATGAGCCCTGACACAAAGCAAAAATTATTCTGGAATGATCCAGTCGAGCATCTGTGGGATGCGCTGGACAAACAAGTCTGAACCATGGAGGCCCACCTCACAACCTCCGGGACTTAAAGGATCTGCTGCTAACGTCTTTGTGCCAGATACCACAGCACACCTTCAGAGGTCTAGTGCCTCATCGGGTCAGGGCTATTTTGGCAGCAAAGGGTCATAATGTCATGGCTGATTGGTGTATGTATTTATATTTATGTGGTACATTTGATGGCTGATCGTGTCTATATACACACTATATACACACATATATATATAAATATTGTAATGCAATATTTGAGGTTGAAGAAATTAAAATATACTGTGTAATTAAAGTTCTTGCAAGATCTTATTTTTCTATAGTTGTTGGGATTATTATAGTTATGATTGTTCCATTTTAAGTTGAAATGGAAAATGATGTAGAAACGGTAAAGGTGATTTATTGCATACAGAGCACATGAAGAAACTGAACAAAGACATTTCGCTGAAATGCTTTCGTGAGTCATGGACCAAACTGAGACATTTCTCTTAGGATAAGAACTAATACTGTCTTTCTCTCTCTTTAATGGAACGCTGCTAGGAATCGAGACATCAGGCACAGGTACGCTTTAAATGCCGTTCTCAGTCTCAGAACATAATGTATTTTCCTGAAATCTTTTTTTATGACACTGCTGCATGAAGAGAGCGAGGCTTCAGTTACGAACCGCCAGCCTTCCTTTCATGGTTGAAAGATGATGTTCTAATTTGGTTACAGCATACAGGATTAGAATTGAAGAGAGAGTCAGTCAATATAGAAGTGTATTGACTTGGTTTTGAGGTAGTAGGGATTAGAAATGGGGCTATCTTTGGAGAGAAATAAAATATGAGGAGAGGTCTTTAAAGCGTGCCCTGTATCATAGACATGCCCATCCCTTTCATGTGTATTCAGATGAGGAGCCCCCGGCTGAAAGACCAGTGTCACACTGTTCTGCTGGGATCAGGCTCTCATCTCTCCCCATAATATGATTAGTATTGTCATATGTGCTCATTGGAAATGAAAGGTGGAATGACCAACATAGGGAATTTCACAAAATATCCTCCTTGAAGAGACAGAATGCCAAATACTCTGCCTTCTCCGCTTCCACATAAACAAGCAGATTATACAAATACTATTGTGATACCAGCAATTTAGGTTAGTCATTTTATATAGTTTGTTGGTGATATACCTAGCAATAATTTGCATATTGTTTTTAGGCATTTTTTGTCAACAAAAAAAAGTTTATTCAAAGGTGGTAAAGCACATGCTCGTATTTGGTAGGTTGCATCAATGAAAGAATTGTGAAGAAACTACTATCCCACCAGCCAACTGATTAGGTAATCACTATCAGTTTCGGGAAAGCAGGTGACGTCCCAACGATTGAACGGGGTAAACTATAAAAATAGACCCTATGAGCACCAGAGGAGTCTCAAGGTTGACCAAACAAAGGTTACCGTCTGTCACAAAGGATATAGTAAAAACCCCAACCGGTCCACACATCAACACATGCATCTTCTGAAGTACTATACTGGCCGACCCTGACTGGGATGCACACATTCACCCCTTTAGGAGCTCCTACTCTCGCTGACACTCTTCCCATTATTGGCTCCAACGCTTCCTCATTCCTTATGATCTCGGTCTCCTTGTAGTGATTAAGATTGAATCTGTCTACGTTCGGTAGATGTTTGTTTATGTCGCAGGTGCTGACGTGGCTGCTTTTGAACCACCATCTAATATAACATACCGTTAAAGGCATCTGAGCTGATGTTAAATGATAAAAGCCTGAGGAGAAGGATCGGTATGTGTTTCTTTCACTTTCTTGGTAGAGGAGACAGGTTTTAGTTTTGCTCACATGCCTTTTTTCCCAGCTCCAGCCCAGCTCATAAGTACTACCTAGCCATGGATCCAGTTAGGGAGGCCCTCTACTTGTCCGACACCAGCAACCGGAGGGTCTACAGGCTCCGGACCCTGACAGAGCCCAAGGACCTGGCCAAGAACATGGAGGTGGTCGCGGGCACCGGGGACCAGTGCACTCCTTTCGATCAAGGGCACTGTGGGGACCGGGGCAAAGCCATCGAGGCCTCCCTCAACAACCCCAGAGGTACCGCATCAATACCTTACTGTTGTAATGCTTTAAACAGCCCCAGAGGCACAGCATCAATACCTTCATGTTGTAATTCTTTAAATAGCCCCAGAGATACAGTATCGATACCTTAATGTTGCAATGCTTTTATCAATGTGGACCATCTAGTGTTCAATAGCAAATCTGAAATTACACAGCTTCTTTATATGCAGTCGCCAGCCCCTTTGCTGAACCTAAAAATGATTATAATTCTGAATATTGACAGATATTATTAGTAGAAGTTAAATTGACTTTTTTTCTTGTCCAGTATGAAGTGCTTGAAATTGGACAAGGGTTAGGCTTTATCCCCCAATAATGTTCTCATTCATTTTCTGTTCTCAAACACTGGTGGCTTTGTAGTTCAAACAGAGCGTCTCTCCATTTCTCCATTTTGGATATTCCCGTACGCGTGTGTGAGCCACATTAGGCTCTAAGCGTTGTGGCCACATCGTTTAGACAAGCACCTGCCCAGGTGTCATGTTTGGGATCCAGTGTCGAGATGCTAGTTAATTCCGACTATGAGTTTGTCTCCTCCTCCTTCCACCTCCACCTTATCGTCCGGGCTGAATGCAGCTTAGTTAGACCGCACAGCCGAGGCGGGCGGCAAAGGAAATTAATTCCAGCGCTCCTCCAGCACACAAAACCAGGGATGCCATGGCCCTGTGGTTGCCAGAGTAATGCCTTTATCAGGTGCGAACACACCGTCTCTTGATCGTAGTCCTTCACACGCCGTCCCAATAACTCGGCCCGTTCTTCACAGCGAAGGCCCTTCCAAGGCTGCCGCGGCAAACATGTGACAGTGTCCCATGCAAGACAGTCGATCCGCCTAGTCTCGTCGGGACTGACGACGGCAGCCAAATCCAAATAAATATGTTACCGTCAACCCGTGACAGGTGATGAAACCGTTCCTGAATTGGGCAGCTCAGACCGAGAGGGAGCGGGCTGGTTTATTGCTAACAGGATTTGAGTGTCGCGGCTGACGGATCTGCAAAAGAAGGCACGAACGGGGAGAGGCTGCAGTGTAGCATTAACCTTCAGGAGTAATGAGTATTACTGGCTGTCACAGATACAGATGCAGTCATTGTGAAGCAGCTTCAGTCCATACGTGCGCTACTGTTTGGGCCTTCATTGATATTGATGTTGTATTGACACTCTCCTCAGTCCCACAGTCTCGACGACAGCACATAAAACATTAGAACTATTAATTATAATAGCTCCCTGAACCATGAAACCACAACAACACTTCATCACTGTCACCTCAGCCAGGCTGGGATTTATCCTCATTTTGTGGTTGCTGCTGTATTCTATTGTGTTTGCGTGAACAGGACACTAAGAGAAAGAGCTTTGTATTGTGCTAACTGTACTGTTAACTTGATTTGCTATGCCACACTGCTCAGAAAAATTCAGCAAACACTTAAATCACACATCGGGTCTCGATGAAAGAAATATATTAAAAGACTGAAAAAAATATAAGATCCAAATCTTGACTGTATATTGTTGTTACGTTCCCCAGTATGTGTGTTACAATTGTCTAATTTGTTGAGAACAAAATGGGATCAATCAATAGAAAACCCAAATCACCAACCAATGCTGGGCTGGATTCAAACTCACTGGTATCAATGTCAATGGCATCAATGCCTTGTCATCCAGGAACTCTCTACACACTCTGGCCACATGAAGCCGGGCGTTGTACTGCGCCCGGAGGAACCCAGAGACCACTCCACTAGCCTAAGGTCTGACCATGGGTCTGAGGATTTCATCCCGGTACCTAACAGCAGTCAGGGTATCGTTGGCTAACACACGGAGGTCTGTGTGACCAGCCAAGGAAATGCCTCACCAGACTGTCACTGACCCATTCCCAAACCAGTCATGACTCTTTCAAGCCTGTCACATGTGCTCAGTGTGAGAGTTTACGACAACGCAGGGTGCTAACTGTGCAAAGCGCACACAATTACATCCCCCATGTGTTCTGTCCGTCAAAAGACGATCTATTTTGGGACCGTGCCAAAGGTATATAAATTTGAGTAATCTGAGGACAAGCTGAAAGGAAGCCTGAAGGACAACACACTGAGAGGAGAAGATTGATAATATCAAGAAAAGTGTACATGTGCTATCATTATTTAGTAATTATACAACAATGAATGCTTCTTCCCCTGACTTGGGTCCATTATTATTCTGAGAAATCTACCAGAAGCCAACATCAGTGTGAACCTTCTCTTATCCGTGAAGTGAACAGGACACCAATGGCGGACCAGTCAATTCTGGTGTGCTGGGCTGTGAGCACTGGTCCCGATAGAGGACGGTGGGCCCTCATGCCACCGTCATGGAGACTTGTTTCTGATTGGTCAGAAACATGCGCACCGGTAGCCCCCAGGAGGTCACTCCTTCTGTTCCTCCTCGCCCAAAGGAACAGATACCAGTCCTGCTGCAGGGTGGTGCCCTTCTACGGCCCTGTCCAGCTCTCCTTGTGTAACGGCCCGCCTCCTGGCAACTCCTTCATGCTTTTGAGACTGTACTGGGAGACACAGCAACTCACCTGGTTGTTTAGATCTGAACTAGGTAACCAATTTATAGGAGAAAACTAAAACCTGCAGCCACTCGGCCCTCCGTGGAACCAGTTTGACACCCCTGATCTAGAACATTCTTTTAGTCTCCATCACCACCTAGTATGGAAAAGCTCTGCTTGCGATATGGCTCAGATGTCAGACATGGTGACACTCCAGGTGGAGCCGGATTAACTAGTCTGTCCCTTGAAATTGAGATCAATCCATTTCCTCTGGATTTATTCTGCTGTTGTTACATTAACCTCAAATGCGCTAATGGTCCACTTGCATTTGGGTCTCTGTCCTCTGCCAGGTAATGTTCCACTTAGCAGGAATAGGCTCAATGGGCATACTTGTAAGTTGTTAATAATACAATACACTATATTAATAGGTTGAGTTTTTCTTGTAGCATTTTCTATGCTTTTGGTGGTGATGGTTGGCAGGGGTTGTTGTGACTAGGTCTCAGTGCTTTTAGATCTGTTACAGAAAAAAAGGATGCTATCAATATTAAAGTCACACTGCCAGAGCAGCTCATTCCTTAGGGCTGTATCATTATACAATCGAACAATGCTTTGAGGTAACCCTGACCTTTAGCCCAGCGCTTGTGAAGGGACGTTTTTTTTAGCTCCACAAAAAACAGCCTAAGGGAGAAGCTGGATTATGAAAGATGACATTGGCACACTTTTTTGCTAAATCAAGCAGTGAATCAATTAGGTGTGTTGGCGGGTCTTTAGCTGATGCTCTGTCACTGTCACACACCTTGTGCGTCTTTCCTTATCAGCCTGTCAACCTTTCTGATGGACAGGTGAGTGTGTGAACAATGTTTGCAGTTTCTAACTCTTTAGTTTTGTAACAAGGATAGACGTTTTTTTTTTCATACATTAAAATATTAAACTAATTATTTTAATGTAATTTTGCCTATTTAATCAACTCCAGGATTGATTATTTTTGTCATAATATCAGGGTGTGGTTGGACCTGAAAAATATACTTTTGGATGATTTGGAAAGAGCACTGTCAGTCAATAAGAAATATTATTGTGCTCTTGGCTACAGTGTTATTTTTGGAACAATTACAGCTGAAGCGTTGCAGATGGGGAGGTTTAAGTCCATTGGTAGACACCACGGTAGACTGAAGAGGATGTGGCATAAGAACGGTGTACTTAAAATGATGGTTTGATGGGTTTTGAAGGGTTGGAAATAAAGCACTTAAAGGACATTTCAAGCATCCCTGTATTTGAACAATAGTTGGCTGATGGTAGCACTGTAAATATTGATGTCCCTTTGAGTTAGGGGAGAGGTTAAGGATGGTGAAAATGCTGGTGGTAGGGTTTTAATAAAAAACTAAGTATTTCACATCAAACCTAATCAACAAACCAGGGACCTCCACATTTCTGGGAGTTATCATTGTTGGCACATATAGTGTAAGCCAACTGAGGCTCACAGAGAAGTAGCCAACAGGTTGAACAGGCACTGACTATTGTGCAAACAGGCTGGACAGGCATTGACTATTGTGCATGTCCTCTGAAGATGGGTTACCAGCCCTGTAATCCTAGTTAAACCAGGACTAAAGTCCTGTGTGATTCGTCAGACGCACAATCAAGTTCTGTATCCATACATGTTGAAAGATAAAACAAGGATTAACACCCAACCTTTAATCTCTCTGTTTGCATTTTACTATTTGTTTTCACTATGTGCTCTCATCCCCTTCTAATATTCCAATGATAATACTTGGAAAATCTATATTTCTCTAAATAACCAATAGAACATATACATAGGAAGGAATGCTGATTTTGTGCATACTGTTGTATCATGGCCGATCAACCTACAGTACTTTTACATAGCCTATCAACAAGTGGTTAGAAGCATTTGTCCATCAGATAATGCATATTGTAGCCAAGATAAAAGAAAGCTGCTGGTTGATGCATTTTAACAAGAAAAAAGTTAAGTAAGTGGATTACAAATTTCCCACTGAAATGTGAGTGACCAAGGCTCTTAAAGAAATAAATATGCCGTCAAGGAAAGATAAGAGCATTCGCAGACAGATTCACATGCCTGATAACCTGACACCTGGTCCACGTGCTTCTTAAAAGGTTAATCACAACTAAAATGTGCTTTTAGAAAGTCTTGCCCAAACAATATGAAGTGGCATACTCTCAAAGTTTCAATCAATACTTAAGAGCAGTCAATAGTCACCCGACAGAAATCTGACAGTTGTTTATTATATGGTTGGTTCTGATCTTGAATACTGATTGACTGCTGTGGTATATGAGAGTATAGAGAAAAAGTATGATAAATTATGTATTTCTTTTGTTTCAGTTGCATTGAAAATACGTTTACAATACCTCAACTACCGTAGGCGTTTGTACAATATGCTCTATATACTTTATGCAATATAATTAGTAAGGAGGAATTCCTGGCAGTCTCCATATCTTCTTGCATGAGAATGTGTGGGTCATCACTACAAATCTAGATACGTTTTAGACTTATAACTACGTCGCCATAATAAGGACATGTGGAACTTTTAGAAATTATATTGTTCACTTTCAGGCATCTCAAATATAATGTTTCACAATTGCATCGATGAGCTAGGTTACTAGCTTACTGTTTGAAGTGTTTTTACAAAGGGGTGTTATTTTCAAAAGAATCCCGACAATAACATTTCAATCCCAACAATATAAATTATAGGCCGACAAACAATATATGTGATCTGACACTCAAAGTAATACAGATATATGACCTCTAATTAAGGTAAAATTGTAAATACCTATATGCACTATCGTTCAGAATTTGGGGTCACTTAAAAATGTCCTTGTTGTTTCCTTCAAATTTGAAGGAAAACTAAATGCATTGATGTGCAAATCCAGTAAACCTATTCAATAGACAACAGTGCAAGACAGGTATTACTATATATATATGCTGACTATAAATTCGATGCAGGCAACATGTTTCTAAAAAACTGGGACAAGGGCAACAAAAGACTGGAGAAGTTGTGTAACGCTTAAAAAAACATGGTGGAATGTCTCACAATTAGTTAGATTTAATGGCACCAGGTTAGTAACAGGGCATATAAAATGTGGATGAGGCTTTCAGAAGTAAAGATGGAGAGTGGTTCACCACTCTGTAATAAACTGTGCAGGCAAATTGTAGAACAATTTAAGAATAAAGTTTATCTAGGTACAATTTCAAAGAGTTTAGGGATCACATCCGCTACAGTACATAATATCATTAAAAGATTCAGTGAATCAGGGGAAATCTCTGTACACAAGGGACAAGGCCGAAAACCAATATTGGATGGCCGTGACCCTATTGCCCTCAGGTGGCACTGCATTAAAAACAGACACGATTCGGTAGTGGACGGGCTCAGGAACACTTCTGAAAACCATTGTCTGCAAGCACAGTACTTTGTGGCATCCACAAATGCAAGCTACCATGAAACGAACAAACCATTAACGCTGCCGTCATCTCTGGGCCCAAGCGCATTTAAGATGGACTGAGGCAAAGTAAAAAACTGTCCTGTGGTCTGGTGACTCAAAATGCGGGACTCGTGGATGCTTATAACAGCAAGACAGCGCCAAACCACGGAATTAACAGTGGGTCTGCGCATATACATCAGCATGGCTCCACGCGCTGAACTGGCCTGCCTGCAGGTCCAGACCTGTCAACCACGTTCAAAACTACAGCAATGTGTCTCCTCCGGTCCCAATACGCTTACAGAGTATTGATAAAAGAAGATGGGATGCAACACAGTGGTATACATGCCCCTGTACAAACTTTTGTGTTCCTGGCATCAAACAGGTCTGTGAGAGTTGGTAGGAATTCTTACTGGTTGGTAGGTGATCAAATACTTATGTCATGCAATAAAATGCTAATTCATTACTCAAAAATCGTACAATGGGATTTTCAGGATTTTTTTTTAGATTCCGTCTCTCAAAGTTGAAGTGTACCTATGATGAAAATTACAGACCACTACATGCTTTGTAAGTAGGAAAACCTGCAAAATTGGCAGTGTATCAAATACTTGTTCTCCCCACTGTATATACAACAGGGTTTCACCAGTTTTAGCGAACCCCTAAAAATACAAATCCCTTTTCCAGAAGTACAAATGATCTGTATTGCACCCTTTTTGTCTTCTGTTGTACAGTAGTAGTAGGGTTTCAGATGATACCATGGTTAAACAGCAACATATATAGTGCTAGTCTTTTAGGTTATAACATGAAACAATGGCATTATTAGCAGTGGTACCATTTCAGGTCATAGCCAGTGACAGTAGTAGTGTGCTGGTGATACCAATGGACATGATATCCTATTCCTATCTTATTAACACTTACCACAGCCCAGTTAACATTGAGCCTTATGGAGCTTAGCAGAAATCCCCAACCCTATTTGCACCCTTGTAATGAAACCCATAAGGAAGGTTAATATATTTCCGGTATAAAAAGTTTGCCAGTAGCTAGCAACACAAATGCAGTGGTTTACATCTAGTATGGCAGTGCCGCAAAGGAAAACGAAAAAAAAACATTCTCAGCACATTTCCGTCAGTTCTCCGCTCAAACATACAGAATACGGCCAATTATCGACCTCCCGTGTGGTACAGGAATCAAGCTGCCACACAACAAAGTCCTCTCCAGAGAGGACGAGAGCTGTCCGCGCAGTACTCTTCTAGGCTGTGTTACAGAGGACGAGAGAGAGGAGAGGATGAGAGCTGTCCGCACGGTCCTCTCCTAGGCCGTGTTACGCTCTGCGCCCGTGCTGGGAGACGGCACGGAGGCCGTGCTGCTGTAATGAGGAGGCGTGCGCGGGAAGTGGCAGGAGCAGTCATCTGTGAACACACGAGCGCCGCACGTCAAGGCGGAACCCAACAGATCAGCCTCTCTGACGCGGAGCAACTGGCTGTGGAAGCCCGGGAGAGGCACCACTCAGCCCCGACTGCACTTTGCCCCAGCGGCGGGGGTCCGGAGATAGATCGGGGGTCAAGAGCTTTTCCTTCAAAATTAATGTTTTGTCTTTTTTGGGGTTTTTTTTGTTTAGTGTGAGAGGTACAGTATTAACAGTGGGTCACACCTGGTGACTGGTCAATTTATCATCTAATTCCCCACCTTTTCCCCCAGGGCATCCACCTAAGCTTGTGCTGTGAAATTGTACATGATACCGAGGGTAATAGCTTTAGACTCCTGGCATCTGAAGTAGCATTCTTTTTGTCCGCGCAATCAATTATTTGGTCTCTCTCGTTCAGCCAATGGCTGTACCTCGCCAGGCCAATGTTTTGGGGCCGTGGGTATTCGATGATGGAACCTAGACATGATTAAATTACACAGGGCTTAATCAATCATCTCTGGATGATGAATGTATTTAGTGCTACCTTCAGACCTCTCACATGCATACAGTAGTTACCATGTAACTGTGTCAGTATTTCAGTTTCATTTTTTTACCATTGAAAAATGTACATTTGAATTTCAAGATTATGTTTTGAATATTTCACATAATGCTGTTATGCAAACACTACAGCAATGCACTTACTGCCTATATTAGTTGTACTAGTAGAGGACAGCTTAAACCACTTCTAACCTCAGGTTTCAGTCAATATATGGAAACTGGAGAGTACCTCAGTCTGAGGTAGTAGTGGTCAATAATTCCATCAACAACATCCCCAAAATCTATTTCATGTCAACTCAGCATTTGCAAGATTGGGACTAATCCTCAGATCTAATGTGTTAACATGCTGCCCAGATTCACCCCAAAGGCCACAGATATTTTATTGATTGTTAATTATAATTAGCCCAAACTAAGATTTAGTCTAAAAATGTTTTATGATTTATGGTTGTTTTATGGTACAATGCTATTTTAGTAGTGTTTGTGTGGTTTGGGACACTGAATGATATGAGGGTAACACATATTCTCCCCCATAATGCAGCATGAACTAAATGACGAGGATAACACATCATGGAATTTAGCTCAGTAATGAAGTCAGTAAATAAGAAGAATTGGCAACAGTGTTATTTGGATTTGTCAATATTTCAGTTGAAATGTGTGGATTTTAATTTGTGCATAAATTAAGTTTAGGTTATTTTCCTGTATTCATGGGATGTCTAGCAATCACTTAAACAATATCCTGCTCGGAATCTCTGCGTCCACAAACTAAATGAGTCCATCACCCTTCATTATTTGAGGATATAATGATGTCAAGTGCAGAATGAGTTAATCCTGCTGGAAAGACACACAAGATATCTTTAGGATTTCAATGTCATTTATTTGCAGTGTCTCAAAATAAATCTCCATTCATTTATTGGTTTAATCATTGATTGGTTAGAGCAGCGAGACCACAGATCTGGTTTCTCAGGCTAGACCAGTGGCTGAATGAGAGATAACTGACAGCTGCGCCTCTGAGGGAGTTGGCTGGCCAGCCCTGATGTAAACACTATGAACATGGACATAAGCCAATAGGTCCAAGGCTATTCGAAGTCTCAGGAAGACGCCGTTGTGATGCCATTTGGCCCACCAGGCTTACCAAGTGGCTGACTCCAACGGGATATCTCAACCTGACCTTGAGTGGTATAAGGATTTCTAGCAGAATCGCGTTGTCTGGTATCTCCATGCTATTGAGTATACACTATTATGTGGTCACAATTTGCCCCTAACACATTCTGTGCACTTACATAGAGGGAAGCACCTCAGTAGGCTGTACTCCACTGTTTTTGGCATCTTTTCCTATAAACACAATGCATGCTTCAACTAGCCAAAGTGTTGCCTTGAACCTTTTTCAATCCGAAATGTCAGAGTTGGTTTAATGATGTAAGCTCCTCTAAGATGATTAAAACTGCTTCACTCATTGGGATTGGAGGGTTGGAGAACTGGCACAGCCAGCAGAACACAACCAAGGATCTGCATTGCTTGGTGAGCTCTATAGCAGTGGGTCATCAATGTTTTAGGTCCATGGATTTTTTTTTAATAGCAAATACCTTGTCGACCTACTCACAATCAGAAGCATTAAAGCTGCCACACAAACAATCTTCAATAAAATAGGCTGAACTCCAGTACATTTTATGGACCCCCCCCCCCCCAACATTTTCAAAAATATATTTGGAATGTTCCAATCCTAGGCAAAAGGTGTGCTTTGTTAAGACATGTATTTCTGAAGTATAAGTCCTTGTATGATATTTTCAGCTTAAAGAGAATATCTGGCTTTTCTGCCTTTCTGAGGTTTTTAAGGCTTAAATTACTAATAAAATACTACGTATTATAATATCTTTGTTAGCCTCCAAAGATATTCAACAGCTACCTTGGCCAAAATCTGTTTAATCTGGTTCTGTTGGCGTTGGGAAAAAATACAAACATTGGTTGAGATCCTTCTGTCGCCTCAGACCCCCAGTTTGAGAACAACCGCTTTAGAGAACTGTTCGGTTTTAGTGCCGATCTCATCAGATTATCCCCAGATATTTGATGAGATGAATGAGTCGTAGTGGCGTAGTAGTAGTGGCGACCAGTAGTGGCGTGCTCCCCCCTCCATCATGGAGCCAGGCTGGTCACCAGTAGTGGCGTGCTCCCCCCTCCATCATGGAGCCAGGCTGGTCACCAGTAGTGGCGTGCTCCCCCCTCCATCATGGAGCCAGGCTGGTCACCAGTAGTGGCGTGCTCCCCCCTCCATCATGGAGCCAGGCTGGTCACCAGTAGTGGCGTG
>JACXGK010002701.1:0-24593 GCA_016801125.1 Novumbra hubbsi | reverse complement strand
TACTTCTGCAATCTGTTACTCCTTAATGGGGTCTCTTTCAAAACAGTCTTTGTCTCACTGCTCGCAGCTCTTTGAAGGATTTCAGTGGATGATTCGAGCAAACATTCTTCAGGCTCACTATTATCTGCTGTAGGCTACAGTAAAAGTATTGTCGGCAAGAAATGAATGAGAGTGTATAGATGACTTGTATTTCATTGTATGTCATTTTCTCCCTTTTGAAGGTAGTTCAATAATTATTCCTTCATATGATTGTCATAAGCAGTCTGTGTCACTTGACTGGGCTCCTCCATAAATACATTCTGGTGAATGTTTTCATAAATTGTCATCAAATGTATTATCAAGCTTTTAATATTGCCATAAAACCCACTCTATTTCAACCTTGTTTAGATATCTTACTGAACATTCAAATAAAGTGTCACTGTTTTTTCTTTGATACTGAGTTGCTGTAATGAACTGTCTTTCCTTCTCCTTCAACAGGGATTGCAGTAGACAAGCAAGGATTCATCTACTTTGTTGATGGAACCATGATTCGCAAGATCAATGGTAAAGGAATTATATCAACTGTCATTGGTTCCAACGACCTGACGTCCACTCAGCCATTAAGCTGTGACGCCCGCATGGATATTTCACAGGTGACATGACTAGATGGCTAAACACAAACACAAACACACACAGTCTGGTTTTATAAGCATGACTTTTTCAGAGACAATTTTGGCAGAACTTGTGAACAGAATTGTATTTTTCTATGATTTATTTAGTTGATTTAGTTCTAAAGATTTCATATAATGCAAGAAATGCCTTTTAACCTTTACACAGTCATCTATGCTGTAGCGATGCATTAAAATCACAGATTTTTTGGTTAGCAATTGACCAGGTCCAAGAAGTAAAACATAACAAAAGACATATCTGTCCCACTTATGAAAATGGTGGGCCTGAGCAAGAAGGACACTTAAAAATGGAGGGACGGAGCAAGAAGGACACTTCTTTTGAAATGTTCCGGCTGCCATTAACTCACCTCAGTAGCTGAATGCTCCGTTTTAATGGAAAATGAGATTCTTGGTGCTGTTCCTGCTCTCCCAGCATGGGATGCACCCTAACCCTGAGAGCAATTACCCTCAGCCCCCAGACCTTGCCATAGGAAACCACCTTTATTAAGTTCTCACCAAAAGTTGTAAAAATGCTGAGGCTGGCTAACCTTCAGAGAGGGCTGCAGAGAAATGCCCTACAGTCATTCTTTCTCTACAGACTCTCTTTTCTCTTAACCTCTCCATCTCTCTCTTTCTCTCTCCATCTCTCTCTTTCTCTCTCTCTTTACACCCTATCTGTTCCACTCTTCCGCTTCTATCTCTCTCTCCTCTCTTGGTCTCTGTCTTATTTACAGCAACACAGCACATGACCCACATCTGTGTGTGTTTCCCTGCTTCGAATATGGAGCAGGGAAATGAACTGATGTGGCCCAATAAGGGCTCATCACATAAGAAGCCCACCTTTCTCCTCTTACACCCGGATTGGCTTGTGTCAATTATCCTTGGACATATTTGGACCGGATGATGTGTTGAGGAACCCGTTAAAATGCTTTTGATAATGTGCATACAGACTTAACAATGTTGGATCATTATGGGCGTGTCCTTGATCCAGAGCATTTGAATGCAACAACAAGGGACTTATGTATACACATGTTTAGAATGTATGCCAATTGTATTCAACCTTACTACATATAGGAGAATACTGTGCACTCTTGAGAATGAAATCCTATTTCACGTGTCAATAAGCCAGTCGTTTATACTCCGTTATATTCCTGTAGGCAGGTGACGAGCATTAAATGAAACGCTTTAAATTCAGATGATATCTTGCCTGCAACAGTTATTTTTACTGTCCATATTTCTGACTTTGCATTCATGGCTTTTAGTTTCTCTCCTTAGTCTTTTTTCTGAATGAGGCTCTTTACACTGATTTATTGCGCAGTGAAATGAATTCCAGAAACGTCGTCCTCGAGATAATTGCGAGACGTCTCTCTCCCACTCCTCTTCGTGTAACTCACAAGTGAACATCGTGTTCCACTATGAGACAATCAAATCAAAAGTCAAGCAGGGCCTCTAATCAAGGTAGTGGTCAGTATTTCAGTCAGTGTCGGCCATTGTAAATCTGCTGTGTGGTTTTAGTTTGGATAAAGATTCCCTTTTCCAGAAATCATCCTAAATGGGTTTTTTTTTTTGTGTGTGCACAAAGCCGCTTAACATGCATTGACCCAGGAAGGGTTTCTTAAAGCATTTGACAATCAATTTAAACTGTGACCTCAGCTTGGACTAAAGCTATGCGGGAGGCGGATGAGTGCTATTTAGTTGTTGCGTCACACTAGAAGAGATACATTGTCTCATTCTCCAGAGTGTCAGCTTTCTCCCCCAAGCCATTGTGAAGACAAAAGCAGACTGGAGAGATCTAAGAGACAAAGGAAGTTCAATACTTCATCCTCTCCACCACTCAAGGCTTTACAGTGCAATAAGGCATAACTCTCCGGTCCCCAGCTCCTAGAAAACGAGATGCCTGCAAGTGCATAATAAAGCACTTTATTTAGAAGGGTTGGAGAGAGTTTGTATTGAGTCAGTGCAAACAGATTAGGATTAGATTAGGATCAGGTACAAAGTAAATGGAAACAATGGGGTGGTTCGGTGATAGTGTATTATCATACGTGATGTCACAACATCCCACATTGTCATGCAAACGTAGCCCAGATTTTAAATGGAGCCGGCTGCATCGATTTTTTGTTTCTTCGAGTGCAGGGGAGGAAAATACTTGGATGTCAATTACCGTTCATTTGGGGGTGGGATCTGTTTTCAGACAACTTCACGTTAGGCTTCTCTCACAACACGTGTGTTCAAATGTCTTTTGAAATAATGACTGCAATTGGTAAACAACGTTTTTTTTGTGTAGAATGTGTGGACAGTGCTGTCAGTATATTTTGCTTACTAGTGTAGAAAAGTGTCAAATTATTCCTGATCGGGTTCCTTTCATTCACGGACATTTGACTCGAATTTATACAGCCCCTTTCATCAGGTAATTTCAGAGTGCTTGAAGGTGAGATGGCAACTAATTTTATCCTCCACCAATCTGAATCATTCACCCCTATTGTGAAGAAACACTTAATACACATTATTTGTAGTGGAAGAATGGTTTTTCATGATCCAATTAAACACGGGGGTGATTATATGGGTACATTTCTTTAATAGGACTTTATCCAACACCCTTAAGTATCCCACTCACACTCACAGAACTGGCCGTGGAGCTTTTTATTTCAAATAGGCGTCCTTAACTGAGTCTCAGGGGAACACCGTGTGAGCACACGTCCAGAAATTACCGTGGAGTGACATTCCCCCTTTTTTCACAGTATGACCTCTATTTCAAATTACCTGCTTGAGGCTGGTGAATGACACAGACCATGTCCAAGAAGTCTACACCGTTGATGTCCTATACTTACTACTTCCTTTTCAAAACGCTGTATGAAATTCATTACCACGCAGTCAAAGGGAAACATTTCATTTCCGTGCCCTAGGTTCGTCTGGAATGGCCCACCTACCTGTCCGTCAACCCCATGGACAACTCCCTCTACATCCTGGACAACAACATAGTGATCCAGGTGTCGGAGAGCAGCCAGGTGAGGATCGTGGCCGGCCGGCCCATCCACTGCCAGGTCCCTGGGATTGACCACTACCTGGTCAGCAAGGCCGCCGTCCACTCCACCCTGGAGGGAGCGAAGGCCATCGCCGTGTCCCACCAAGGCACGCTCTTCATCGCCGAGACGGACGAGAGGAAGATCAACCGCATCCAGCAGGTCACCACCAACGGGGAGATCTCGGTGGTGGCCGGGGCGCCCACCGAGTGTGACTGCAAGATCGACCCCAACTGTGACTGCTTCTCCGGTGGGTCCCCCGCCGACGCTATCACCACTCACTCCAGTGGGCCATCAGAGGCCTGCAGAGAGGCTGTTCGCATCGACGGGCTCCCAAGCAATCATTTGGAACTATTGTAACCCGCCTGATGTTTATGGTTTCGTCTGTCCAGGTTGACAGAAACACATCTAATGTGTGTGAACTGGCTCAATTGAGTGCTGAGACGAAGTTTATTTTCCTTTCACTCAACACTCCTCTAAGTTTATCGAGAAGCTTTTGTTATTCATGTCGACGTTGTTTGACATCTCACTTTAATAAATACCATTGTGATGTGGATAAATACCGTATGAAACAAATATCATAAATATCAAACTACTGTATATCATATGCAAAAAGAAAATGGGGGATTTATATTTCTCCTGAGAAAGAGATTTTGTTCAACAAGAAATAAAGTCTAAACACTCCGTTTTCAGTGACGGAACCTTCTAGGCAAGGATAACAAAAGCGGAACTGAAGTTTTGTTTTGTCTAAAACAGATTGGTAGGGATCTGATTCCTCCACATCTGACTAGATATCTTGTGTCTGTGTTTTTATGGACAGCCCTCTTCAATTGAAACCACGGGTTTTCAAATGGGCTTTAAGTACATAGACTGAAAAGGTCATTGCAGATGTCGATTCGACTCAAAAACCCATCCGTGACCACTGCACCACCTGGATAGAAGCGAGTGCTATCAACAGATGAGACTAGTGAGGTCTATTATTGATATCCTCTTGCTTGTATTGACAACTGGGAAGCCTAATTCTATTAAAAAAAAAAGCTCTAAGAGCAGTATATTAACATATATGGATAGATTGTAATGTATTGTATCATTATTATTTTGCATTTCAAATAGCTCATTGTCTGTTATTGCATTAACAGTGACCAGGACAAATTACTTTATAGGATTTACTTATCTGATAAAAAATGATGTGAAGAAAAATTCAAGAACAATATTTATTTTTATTCTGTCGCTGATTTATGTTTAAATGTATTTTGTCTTCATAGCCAAGTGTCAAAGCACTGGTTTGAAATCAATTTAAAATCAATTTGCTGAAATACTATAAGCCATGATATGTTGACAGCCAGCTGTGCTAAAATACAGTAAGACATGATATGTTGAAGGCCAGCTTTGCTAAAATACAGTAAGACATGATATGTTGAAGGCCAGCTTTGCTAAAATACAGTAAGACATGATATGTTGAAGGCCAACTTTGCTAAAATACAGTAAGACATGATATGTTGAAGGCCAGCTTTGCTAAAATACATTAAGACATGATATGTTGACAGCTTGGTTTGAAAGGGCTCCCTATGCATTCGTGGAACACTTATGTTCATGTTGCTTGTAACTTTCTAAATTAGTAACCTTAAAAACTGCTCATGCATCAACATTTACCAAGCGGTCACTCCGGACATAAATTGATTAGTGTGTTTCACAGCAATCAATAGTGCATGTAGATTAACCTAATAAATCACATTGATATTGTATTGAAATCAATGGGACAGGGACAATTCATCGCTGCTACATGTGCCGTTTGCACTCTTGTAAAGGACAAACTAAATGATGTCGGTATACCACTATTTCTCAGAGGTGCGTCCCTATTGTTCTCTTGCCACCAATACCTGTAAATTGATATGAGCATTTTAAATCTAGACACAATCTGGTTTCTGTTCTAATGACGTTATGGTGTCTGTCAAAGCTACCATCCTCTTCCTTCTCCATGTTAAAGCCAATGGAGAGAGGTTGCTGTGGACGCAGGAACCATGTTGCTCAAAAAGGATCGCTAAGAAAATGTGATCAGACACCATTGACCAGAGCTTTTCTGTGCGACATGCTAGTCACTGGACGTCCCTTTATACAATGTTTTGCTTCTCTTCATTAAGGATGCCAATCATCAATAATGTTTTGGATGTCTTTGTACTAGGGTAAATAGTGCAATTACATGTGTTTTACCGTGGCTAGTTTAATGCTCAACCTCTGCTTCGTTTCGTTCCCCCAGGGGACGGTGGATATGCCCGTGATGCCAAACTGAAAGCTCCCTCCACTCTGGCCGTTTCCCCTAACGGGACTCTGTACATCTCTGATCTGGGGAACAACCGCATCAGGGCCCTTTCCCCAAACAGGCCCCAGCTCAACCAGAACAGCATGTATGAGATCACCTCTGTTGTGGACCAGGAGCTTTACCTGTTCAGTGTGAACGGCACCCACGTCCACACCCGCAGCCTGGTCACCGGCGATTACATCTATAACTTCACCTACTCAGGCGAGGGAGATGTGAGTGCCGTGGTCTCCGGCAACGGCACCGCGGTCCACGTTCGCCGTGACGCCAACGGCGTGCCCCTCTGGCTGCTGGTGCCCGGGGGTCAGGTCTATTGGCTGACTATCAGCAACGGGGGCGTCCTCAAGAAAGTCTCTGCCCTGGCGCATGACCTGGCACAGATCAGCTACCATGGCAACTCGGGTCTCCTGGCAACCATGAGCAATGAGAATGCCTGGACAACAGTTTATGAGTGAGTATTCCGTCGTGCACCTTCTTTTCTCATCCGTCGACTCGCGTCAATGTCTTTTTTTGCTAAAGAATATGCTTTAAGCATCCTTCAGATCATGGCTGTTTTGTTGTCCCCAGTGTGCCATGGTGAAGTTGGAATTGCTTCACCATCTTACGCTGATATAATACAGTAACGCTATGCTGCAGCATTGCAGGTTTTCAGTGGCTGTTCAGAATGCGTGACATTTGAAAGGGATATAAATTAGATTGGCAGAAAATGTTTTGGTTTAAATGCATTTTCTAATGGAAGATTATTTCCTAAATTGTGTTTTTCTCTCATCGGGGGCAATTCGAGAGGACGGCCTGCGGAAAGTGTCTTCTTTTTGTGGTTGATTCAAAGCCTCAAAGAGATGTGGGAATAGTGTGATTAAATAAAATGTTTGTGTAGGCATTTTGAGGGATTTGATCGGGGGCGCTTTGGGTTTCAAATCTGTTCAGATGTCAGTGGCAAAGAATCCTTTCTGTCGCCTCGTTATTCGTCCCACGTTCATTTGGTTTGATGGGCACTGCAACCACCCCGTTATTGCGTCCCGCTGAAAAAAGCTTCAACCCTTCTAAGACTGCCCTCGGTGTCCTGTAGGAAGACGCTACCGGAGGTCATACCTCATTGGCTCCTTTGTTCCATCAGCATTGTTATACTGACACCCAGTGGTAAAGCCGGGGGAGCAGAGGAAGGGAAGATTCTGGAATCCATGGAAACCTTTTTACTACACAAGGTGATGTAAGAGCCACATTTGAGACGTTGTTTGACTTGCCGTGTCTTTGACCAGGTATAATGCAGACGGTCATCTTATCAATGTCACCTTGCCAACGGGGGAGGTCAGCAGTTTCCACAGCAATATGGAGAAATCAGTGCGGGTGGAAGCAGAGACTTCAAATCGGGAGAGATTCGTCACGTCCACGAACTTCTCTGCTTCCAGCACAATCTACACATTACGCCAAGGTAGTAGTACGTTTTTGCCTTCTCCCATCCACCCCCATCCCTCCTTAACTCCCACTCCCTCATACCTCATCCCTCCCATCCACCCCATCCCTCCTTAACCCCCACTCTCTCATACCTGATCCCTCCCATCCACCCCATCCTTCCTTAACCCCCACTCTCTCATACCTCATCCCTCCAATCCACCCCATCCCTCCTTAACCCCCACTCCCTCATACCTCATCCCTCCCATCAACCCCTCCCTCCTTAATCCCCACTCCCTCACCCCTCACATCCCTCTTTAACCCCCACTCCCTCATACCTCATCCACCCCATCCCTCCTTAACCCCCATTCCCTCATACCTGCATCAAAACAAGTAAACAACGCCTTTCCTATAAGTCAGATATCTGAGCGAGGCTTCAAGATAGAACCAGTTTCCTTTCACACGTCCTCTCTCATCTACACTTTAATCTCTATATATAGCCACTTGTTAGATAAGCTATTGATGACATCTGTTGTAAAAAGGGAAACTCCATAAAGCACGTGGAACAGATAGATGTTGGTCACGCGGCCCGGGCTAATGTCCTTGTCTCCGTGTCCCCACGCAGAACACGCGCAGAACACGTATCGCGTCAGCGCCGACGGCTCTCTGTGGGTGACGTTTGCCAGCGGCATGGAGGTTACCCTGAACACGGAGCCCCACATCTCAGCCGGCGTGGTCAGTCCCACCGTGGGCCGCTGTAACGTCACCCTGCCGGGCGAGCACGCCGTCAGCGTCATCGAGTGGAGGCAGCGGAGGGACCAGGCTAAAGGGAACTACACGGCCTACGAGCGGAGGCTGAGGGTGAGCTGCGGGGGGGTCTTCCCAGGGCCGCTTCCCCGCCGTCACGCACCGCACATCACGGAGAAGGGGAACAGGTGTTTATGTATATTATGGGCCGCTAGTTTTTAGTGAAGATTTTATTCAGATGGTGACAATGGGAAATCTATTGCAACCTCGCCTTTATAGAAGAAGCACCGGATATTTGACTTTTCCCTGCCACCAGTTAGGAATGAATGTAATAAAAGCATTTAGGGCCCGTTTCTTTGGGCTGAGTGAACGTTAATCTCCATTACTCCCTGTCGGGATGATTCTATTTATAGTGAAACACTCATTAGCCATTACGCTAATGCGAAAACCTTGTGACAAATTAGCACGACGGATTACGTATTTTTATTTTATTTCCATAACATGAACGTCGTGTCACTGCTGTTTGTGCGGAAGGAACAACAGATCAACAGATCCAGTCCACAGATCCAGTCCACAGATCCAGTCCACAGATCCAGTCCACAGATCCAGTCCACAGATCCAGGCTAATTACTGATTGATAATGGATGACTGTACCATGACTCCTCCTCCTTGTTGGCTCTCCCCGTCCGTAGGCTCACAACAGAAATGTGCTGTCCATAGACTTCAACCAGGCCACGCGAGTGGGCAAGATCTATGACGATCACCGGAAGTTCACCCTGCGGATCCTGTATGACCACATGGGCCGTCCCGTGGTCTGGTCTCCCAGCAGCAAGTACAACGAGGTCAACGTGACGTACTCCCCAGCAGGCCTGGTGACCAGCATCCAGAGGGGAAACTGGTCCGAAAAACTGGAGTACGAGAATGGGAGGGTGGTTACCAGGACATGGACCAATGGGAAGATATGGAGCTACACTTTCCTGGAAAAGGTAATTGAACACGTCATTGATCTACACACAGTGGATTTCCGTAAGGTTTTTAGTTCGTTCTAAATAGATGCGAGTTGGAGAGCAATCTGTGGGATGAGTTACAAGGGGTCCTGTAGGATGAGTTTAGAAGGGGTCCTGTTGGATGAGTTGGTAGGGCATGGTGGATGGTGGCCTTGTTTCCCATGGGGGAATTAGGATGAGCACGTTCGTGTTTACTCGCGTCAAGTCGTTCGGGATAATTGGGTTTGCTAGACGCCTTAAATGGGTTGGAGATCAGTGGTTAGAGCGTTTAACCACTAAGCGAAAAAAAAACCTTCACTTGCAATTTCCTCTGAACGCTGCACGGGCGTTAAGTTAAAGTGTACCTTTGTTGCGCTCCGCAGTCGGTCATGCTGCTGCTGCACAGCCAGCGGCGCTACACCTTCGAGTACGACCACACGGACTACCTGATGTCTGTGACCATGCCCAGCATGGTGCGTCACTGCCTGCAGTCCATGCTGTCCGTGGGCTACTACAGGAACACCTACACCCCCCCCGACAGCAGCGGAGCCTCTGTGATCCAGGACTACAGCCACGACGGCCGTCTGCTCCAGACGCTGTACCTGGGCACAGGGCGCCGCATCCTGTACCACTACACCCGCCAGTCCCGCCTGGCTGAGATCCTGTACGACACCACCCTTGTCACCTTCACCTACGAAGAGCCCTCCGGAGGGGTGAAAACCATCCACCTTACGAATCAGGCCTTCATGTGCACCATCCGCTACAGGCAGACAGGTACCCTGATGCAGACCAACCTAGCTAGTAGTGTGGGGGGGAGACGTTGAGAGAATCTGAAAACAAACGAGTAGTATTGGGGAAAGCGGTAATGTAATGTACAAACAAAAACAAACGAGTAGTATTGGGGAAAGCGGTAATGTAATGTACAAACAAAAACAAACGAGTAGTATTGGGGAAAGCGGTAATGTAATGTACAAACAAAAACAAACGAGTAGTATTGGGGAAAGCGGTAATGTAATGTACAAACAAAAACAAGCTGATAGTATTGGCATAACATTGATGTTATATACAAACAAAAACAAACTACTAGAATTGGGAATAACGTTGATGTAATATACAAACAAAGGCAACGTGTTTGATGTCAGTAACAACAAGATTATGAGATACATTCAAAATAAAGATAGATAAGGATTATCCTTTATTGAGACATTGGATGAAGTGGCCTTTAGGTGTAGATAAGGATTATCCTTTATTGAGACATTGGATGAAGTGGCCTTTAGGTGTAGATAAGGATTATCCTTTATTGCTATATTGGATGGGGTGGCCTGTAGGCGTAGATAAGGATTATCCTTTATTGCTATATTAGATTGGGTTGCCTGTAGGCGTAGATAAGGATTATCCTTTATTGCTATATTGGATGGGGTGGCCTGTAGGCGTAGATAAGGATTATCCTTTATTGCTATATTAGATTGGGTTGCCTGTAGGCGTAGATAAGGATTATCCTTTATTGCTATATTGGATGGGGTGGCCTGTAGGCGTAGATAAGGATTATCCTTTATTGTAGACTCTCATTACCATCAGCTATTCTGATTAAGGAAGTCCGCTTTAAGATATAGTGATGTTTAGCACCTATTGAAATGTCTCCTCTCGCATATTATGGCAATATGTTCACCTGTGACAATTATAGTAGCATAATCTGTTTATATATGTAATAACATTGTATATCTTTTATGTCCTATTCATCCTTCAAAGTACAAATATATTTTGGGAGCTAAATCCACGGACGTCTCCAGCACTCTGCTGGGGTTTGAAGTCCCTATGAATATAATAATGGAATGGCACGTTGGTTATATTGACAACCAAATCAGAACCCATTCGGGGGAGATTGTGACTGCTGTTGTGCACTGATGAGCAATTTCCTCAGCTTCACATACTTTTATTCCTGGGGCTCACCAGGCTACCAGTCTTAACGCCAGGCCCCCTGTACAGATCCACCCCAATTTCCTGCTAACGAATTGACTTGAACTCCTCTTAATCGCATCCCAGGTCCTCCACTGCCAGGGCACAATAAGTATGATTTAAAGATGAAATAAGCAATCAGGGACAGCTGAGAGAAGCACAGAAGTAGAAGAACATGGTTAAGAATACTTTAGAAGGAATCGTTTAGCCAGGCTGGTGGATTTAGGTGTCGCATTCATAAGCCCCAAAATATTAATAGAAATGGGTTTTATTCAATCTTTGTTCATTCCTATGTTCCTACTGTAGGTCTTAATGGTTGATATGGTGTATGTACATTATTTCAAGCTAATTGTTTACTTCATCTCTTTTAATACAGTGCCCTCCATAGTTATTGGACCTCTTGGTAAAGATTTAGCAAAATAGGCTAACAAAACAATATATGTTCTTCTTGCCATGATCCTCTACAGTCTTGGTTACTCACTCATTCTCACCAGATAACTCTCCTCTTTAGCTCAGAGAGTATATAGTGACGTGTGTGCAACCAGCTCCTCAGGGCCTTTGGAAGTAAAACAGCATCACAACATCACATTTCCATTATCTCCCACCTTACATCACAGTGGGGAGCAGGATATGTTCTTCATTACCTTTTCATGCCCAAACCCACCTTTTGTGGCCAAATAGCTTTATTTATGTCTTGACTTTAAAAGCTTTCTTGTGACAAGACATGGACACTTTGCAAACAAAAAGCTTCTTTGCAAGGTTTCTAATTGTCATTTTGGAGTCTTTCTTACCCCACTAGAGAACATAGTTCTGTAATTCTCAAACTGTGTGTGTTGAACTGTTGAACCGTCTTTACTATGTATGGTTGCGATACAAACTTGCGTCCTCTTCCAAGCAGGTTTGTCATGGTTCCACTTGATTTAAAAATCTAGTTATTGCCCTGTGAAACAGGAAGTCATAGATGTACCACTTCCAAGTTCCTTATAACTCAGATACTTGAAAAAAATATTTATACTGGATCATTGAATGTTTCTTTTATTGGTTAATCAATTGTTTTGTTTTTCTTTTGACCTTCGTTAAAGATAATATTTTTATTAGCTTTTTTGCTAATCTTTACCATGGATGCCAATTATTTCGGACTTAGTAGTCAGTAGTGAGGATGAGAAAAGTAATGTACTGTTTGCCCAACTACTCCAGGTATCAGACTGCAGGCCAGGCTTTTTAGTTGGGTCTCTGTCTTTTAGCTCTAAGTTCCTCAGTAAGTTTGAGTTCAAATGAAGGTATTGAACATCTTGTTAGCGGCCTTTATGGAGCTGACTGGAGAATGAATAAGCCCACATTAATGAACTACCATTCAGTGGCTTTGAATGTATCACACTCCTGCAATTTCAAGCATGACAGGACAGCAGCCTCCAACTTAATTTGCAGTCACATAACACCATGCAACCGTCACAATGTAATATTCATCTCCTAAGGACAGATGTGATTAAAATGGCTTTCATTCTGCTTTAGTTACTTTACTTTTGTCTAGTCTAGGCAGTCATAGAAATACAGTTCTTTTCCTCTGTTTTATAATGTGTAACCAATATGGGTGTGAACAGGGCCTTTGAGAACCTGGATTAGTATTAGATGTCTTCAAGCATATCTGCTGAGTCAAATTCCAGGCCTGAGCCCATCCAGTCTAACCCGCGGGTGGTTTGAGTAAAAATAAAATACACTTCTGTCCTTTGAAGATGAATATTACATTGTGATGGTTGCATGGGATTACATGACTGCAAATCAGTACCAATATTTCCATAAAAAAAACATTGGAATGACTTGAACCAAATATATATTCAAACCGAGGAGAAATTATAATTAGACCTACATTTTAAGTCTGCTCTGTCTAGCTTGCTGACAGTCTTAAAAGCGGAAGTTGGACGGAGACCATGGAACATGTCAGAAGCAATAGATAGAGAAAAATGTTTTGCTAATCTTGACGGCAATTTTATATAATCCAAGTGCAATCTTTACGGCTATATTGAAAAAACAAATTTGACCCTAAGATTACTTTGACATGATTCACCTGGACTAGAATACGTGGTTTATAACAACTCCAATTTATTGTAACTTAAGTCTAAACATTTTTTAACAGTAAATCAGTCGATATTAGTCTACTGAATGTTTATACATTTCTAATCTAATTTGCCTCCCCGCAGGTCCGCTGGTTGGCAGACAGATCTACAGGTTTAGTGTGGAGGGCATGGTGAATGCTAGATTTGACTACAGCTATAATAACTTCCGAGTCACCAGCATGCAGGCCATGATCAACGAAACTCCTCTTCCAATTGACCTTTATCGTTATGTTGATGTATCTGGAAGGATTGAACAGTTTGGTAAATTCAGCGTCATAAACTACGATCTCAACCAAGTGATCACCACACACATCATGAAGCACACTAAGATATTTAATGCCAATGGACAAGTAATTGAAGTCCAGTATGAGATCTTAAAATCTATTGCCTACTGGATGACAGTGCAGTATGACAACATGGGCCGCATCACCATCTGTGACATCCGGATTGGCGTGGATAACAACATCACACGCTACTCATACGAGTACGACGCTGACAGTCAGCTCCAGGCCGTGTCCGTGAATGATAGGCCACAGTGGCGCTATAGTTACGACCTCAACGGTAACATGAATCTACTGAGTCATGGCAACAGTGTCAGGCTAATACCGCTGCGCTACGACTTACGAGACCGCATAACAAGGCTCGGGGAGATTCAGTACAAAATGGACGAAGACGGCTTCCTCCGTCTGAGGGACACCGTCGCATTCCAATACAACTCCAACGGGCTGCTCGCCAAAGCGTCGGACAAGGTGTCCAACAAGAGCGTTCACTACCACTACGACGGCCTGGGCAGGCGTGTGGCCTGCGTGAGCAGTGACGGCAGGCAACTGCAGTTCTTCTACGCCGACCTGACCAAGCCCACCAGGGTCACTCACATGTACAACCACTCCAGCTCGGAGATCAACTCGCTCTACTACGACCTGCAGGGACACCTCATCGCCATGGAGCTGAGCAGTGGCGAGGAGTACTATGTGGCGTGCGATAACTCTGGCACGCCGCTGGCCGTCTTCAGCAGCCGGGGGCATATCGTTAAGGAGATCCTCTACACCCCTTACGGAGACATCTACCAGGACTCAAACCCGTCGTTTGAGCTGATCATCGGGTTCCAGGGCGGCCTCTATGACCCGCTGACCCGGCTGGTCCACCTGGGAAGGAGGGACTATGACGTGATGGCTGGGCGGTGGACCACTCCCAACCATAACCTCTGGGCGGAGCTCAGCATCAACCCGAAACCTTTTAACCTCTACTCTTTCAAAAACAACTACCCTGTTGGAAAGTTACAGGATGTAACCAAGTTCACTACAGGTAATAGTGAGGTTTTTAATATCCACTACTCCTCTAGTCCCTTTAGAGATATAGACCGATATTTTAAGATATAGAAAACCAGAATCTCAGTTTTCTCGCATGACCGACGCTATAATAATACGCTTTATAATTGATTTCTTGGTACCTTCTGTCTCCAGACATCAGCAGTTGGTTGCAACTGTTCGGTTTCCAGCTCCACAATGTAGTCCCCGGTTACCCCAAGCCAGAGGTGGAAAGCATGGAGCAAACCTACGAAATGATGACAACTCAAACCAAAACACAGGACTGGGACCCTAGCAAGGTGAGCTGAACCTAGACTACGCTAGCTTGACAATTCCTAATCTCCAGCTACATGTGATCCTAAGACAAGGGATAACCTTCTCGTAACCCTCAGGACTATTCAATAACCTTCCCGTGTGTGTCTGTCTACCAGGTTCTGTTGGGGATCCAATGTGAGCTGCAGAAACAGCTCAAGAACTTCATCTCTCTCGACCGGCTGCCTATGAGTAAAGCGAGTGGTCAGCTGGGGGCGTGGCACGGCAGGAGGCCCCGCTTCTCTGCCATCTCCTCCATCTTTGGTAAGGGCGTCAAGTTTGCCATCAGAGACAGTGTGGTCACAACCGAAATCATCGGGGTGGCGAGCGAGGACAGCCGGCGCGTGGCAGCGGTCTTAAACAACGCGGTCTACCTGTCTGGCCTGCACTTCACGGCCAACGGCCTGGACACCCACTACTTTGTCAAGCCCGGCCTGCTGGAGGGGGACCTGGGAGTGGTTGGCCACACCGGGGCGGGTCAGGTCCTGGAGAACGGCGTCAACGTGACCGTGTCCCAGATGACGACGGTGATGGGCGGGAGGACTAGGCGCTTCGCCGACATCCAAATGCAGCACGGCACGCTGTGCTTCAACATCCGCTACGGGGCCACTGAGATGGAGGAGAGGGAGCACGTCCTGGAGATGGCACGGCAGAGGGCAGTGGAGCAGGCCTGGGTCATCGAGAAGAGGAGGCTGGAGGAAGGAGAGGAGGGCTCCTTGCCCTGGACTGAGGGGGAGAGGCAGCAGCTGCTCTCCAGTGGACTGGTGCCCGGCTACGACGGATTCTTCGTCCTCTCCGTGGAACAGCACCTGGAGCTCTCTGACAGTGCCCACAACATATACTTCACGAGGCAAAGTGAAACAGGCAGGAGGTAACAGCGGCAACGTGCTTCACAACTGCCCTGGGTCCCCCTTCACCAAAGACAGTCTGTTTTTAGACATACAATGATTTGTCGTACCATTTTTTCTAGAATTACGAAGATAAATGTAAAAAAAAAAGACAACTGCCTTTAAGTGACAAATGATGGTATTTTGTTTCACCTGTGTTCTGATCGTTTTGTTTCTTCTGAGAATGCTCATTTGAAACTCTTGACTGTCTTTTATTTTGAAGTAACAAGCTTATGTAATTTGACCTACTTTGTAAGCTACTAGATATGCTGAATCTGAGATGACAGACGCTGTATCAAGTTCATTACCATATAATTCATCTTTATGAGTACTGTAGGCCTATGTATAACAGTATAGTGAATTGCTCTCATTTCAATTTATACAATACATATCTGAGAAAATGGTAGACAGCTACTGTCTTTTTGTGACTACAAGACTCACTGGCATCTGGGATTTTGCTGCTTCCTGCGTATTTTGAAGTTCTGGTGATACAATGGAGTAGATTGTGTGGGTCTAAACACATTAAATTGTATATAGCAAGTGCTTTAGCGAGATAACTTGATAATGTGTTGTTACTGATAATTAATCGTTAATCCTATAAATAGAATTTATCACTGGAGTTACACAAAGCAACAGGTAAAGGTGGTCATGCTAAACTCTGTACAGCATTAACTTTATTTACTTCATTTAGTTTATTTTTTACAAATTGCCGTTTGTAAAATATAATGTATTACCTGGGTGGAGCTTGTGCCTTTCTGCTCAAAAAAATGTTCAAGGATGACAATTGAAACACAAACATTCTTCCATATCATGAACATTTTAATTTTTTTATCATTTATGTACTGGACTAGAATATTTTAGAGTGGAGAGAGCAGGGCGGACTTGATTACCCTATACAAAGTGCTAAAAAAATTCATGTAAATGCTGCAAATACCTCATCATATTGTAATTCACAGATATTACATTAAATATACCTTAATAATCTGATTACACTGCAATCCTTACCAGTCCTTATTTATTTAAAAGTACCCCAGTAATAGTGTCAGAGCAAGTATATTGGCATTGTACAGTAGATACATCTTTGCCGCTGATCAATTAATTTTTTCATGATTTGGGTTGTCACGGTACAGAAAAAAACGTATGAACTAGTAAAGAAGAATAGATATCAGATTTCGAACACAGTGAAAAGTCAGAAAAAATTAAACAAATTCAGTGTCGCTAATATATGGTTTGGATCTAGTGGGTGTCAAGGAGAATATTTAAAATACCATTTTACAAGAGAGTAGAAGTCGTCACGGATAAAACTGGAAACATTTACACAACAATAATTATGTTCATTTTACATAATGGGACAGACAGTGTCATTGTGTTACAACATTAGTCATTGCAGTTACTTTGTGAAAACAAGTGCTGGATTTTTTATGCATCTGCGTTTAGTATTCCACAAAATGTATCTGGAAATTAAATTTGCATCAAATTACACCATCTTCACAACAAAAATATTTTATATATACAGTATTTATATTTTAATGCAGCCCCAGTTCAACAAGCCTTAATAAATCTGTAGTTTACTCAGTCCTAAAATCTAACACCTAATTTTTTCCTTATATTGACTTTGAAGTCTGGGAATGAATTCTTATTTATTATTATTGTATTATGTATATTGTTGCTTGGAGTATGATATGTTCAGAGCTGAAAAAGAGAAGTTTAATATGTAAAGGTTGTCCAGTCAACCACCCTCATACATTACCCAGACCTACAAGTTGGTTGTATTGTTGTTAAGTATTTTTTATATTTGGGACATGTGTAGTTTGTGAATTGACATTTCTTTTCCAAGCTTCTCATATGAAAATGAAACATTTAGCACTGTGGAAACGGCTGAACCAAAAGCATGGAGTGCTTCTGCAGCTGTTGGGCGAAGCCAAACACCTATATTCTGATAATCACTTTATTAATACTGTCAAGTTCATCAGAAATATAATTCTGTGCACCCTTATCTGTTGTTTCTATTCATTGGGTTGTGTTGTATGAAACATAGGCTATATGGTATAATATATAACATATTTTGGTTAAATGAATTTATGGTACTCCCTATAATTGATAATGCTCTGCCCATTGGTGTTCCTATTGATTATACTGTCTTTGTTGGGTAACTTCATCCGTGAGCAATGACGGTGTGATTGCCAAGCTACATTTGTGTTGTACGGGATACTGTGTAGATTGATGATGTGAAAATTCTGAATCGCTTAACTGCATTTTCTAATCTGGGGTTTGACCATGAGGCATGTCTTTTCCGCAGGTGCTCCAGGAAGTGGATGTACTGTAAATAAGTGTGGAAAGTTCATATCAAGGTACTTTGAAGGTTTGACTTTTAATAAATAAATGTGCAAATTCTTTTGTATGTTTTGATGTTTTTTTATTGTAATATAAAATACTATAAATATTGGTGGTTTGAATATAAGTTTTAACTTTTCTAACACAAACGTGAAACAAATAAAATGTGATGTAAACAAAATACAAAAACAAAACAATAATTTTTAAATGAATATTGACAAAACCCTAACCCTAACCCTAACCCTATACTTAATGTTTTCGCTAGGTTTTATTTTTGAAGAGTAACTATAATGTCACTGCAGATCAGTGTTAGTGTGTTGGTATTCTATGTGTCACAGGAGAGGCAACACCATTCCCTGATTTGGGTTACCATAAGCAGCATTTAGATTCTAAAGGGCCGTACCTTTACCCCACTGTTCGTCTAAAACATACAAAGCCAGGTCATGCAAGGATAGAGCTATTTTATGAGCCTATATCAATGGTCATAGTGAAACAGCCTTTCAGTGTTGAAAAGCCTTTTGTTCAAGCAACTTGTCCTTGAGACAGTATTTTGTTGCAAACACAAAAGATGCATTATGAATTACAAGACAGAAAAAAAAAATGTATACAAAAAGAAGAGACAAATCTATAATTAATTACTATATCCAAAAAAGTATTACACATAAAATGTTATGGTAAAACATTATACAGTAGAAATGTGTGTGTACCTACTCTTCACATTTGATGAAGGCTGGGTAGTTATTTATATACAATAAAAACAACATGCACATTACCTTATTGTAACTAGGCCATGTTGTACAAACACTCATCTGTCAATGTCAGAAAACATCAGGTTTACCCAGGACATGTATACACTAGATTTAGTGATTAAATATAATTTTTCCATAATATGAGCGTCATGGTCAAATGACAGATGTAAAACCCGCTTTTTAAATAAATGTTTAGATTCCCTTTGCACGGTCTAAAGATGCTACTACTCCAGATTGGGAGTAGATATAGGGTCAATGTCCGCTGGAGACAAGGCCTTGCCTGGGGATCATCCAGGATGCCTGGGGTCACTTAGTACACATCCGACCAACAGGCTTCTAATAGTCCTTCCAGATGATCTCCCTCCACTAAGGGTCCCTACTGCGTTGACCCAGAGTCTCCAGTGGCTCTGTGTCCTTGAGGTCACTGAGCTTCCAGGAAAAGGAGCTGAGCCTGGTGCTGATGGAGTCTCTTTTCTGAGACAAACTGGGAACCTTCTCCGCATATAACCTCCACAATAGCTCCCGAAAATGGTTCCCCACGAAGCAGTAGATGAAGGGGTTGACTGCGCTGTTCGAGAAGCCCAGACAGAGAGTGAACGGCATCATGGTGCTGATGGCCTGACGCAGCCAGCAGCTGTGAATCACTCCGAGGTTGTTCAAAATGTCCAGGAAGGTGAGAACATGGAAGGGGAACCAACAGATGAAGAAGGCCAGGACCACAGCCAACACCATCTTCATGACACGGTCCAGGTTGTTGGAGCTCTTCTCCACGCTGGACTGTTCCACGACCAGATGCTTGGCGATGCGGTAGTAGCAGCTGGCGATTACACCGAAGGGTAACAGGAAGGCCAGAATGTTCTTGGTCAGGGCCAGGCAAGGGGACCAGTACGGCTGGGTACGTGGATAGAGGAGCACACAGGCCGTCACCTTCAGCTCATCCAGGTAGTGGGTGTCTCTGAAGGCCATGGTGGGGATTGTCGTGAGGCCAGCCACGGTCCAGATCATGCAGCTGACCACTCGTGCCTGACACAGGTTCCTGTTGCACTGAGACTGGATCGGATAAAGGATGGCTCTGTAGCGATCCACACTCATGCATGTGATGAAATAGATACTGGCGTAGACATTCACAGAGAGGAGGCTGCCACAAAGCTTACACATCAACCTACCAAATACCCAGTTGTAGTCGAAGGAGTAGTATACCGCCCAGAAAGGCAGGCTGACCAGGAACAACAGATCGGAGAGAGCCAAGTTGACAATGTAGGTGTTGGCCACCGTTCTACGGTTGGACTTTTGACACAACACAAGCACCACCAACACGTTGCCCACGAAACCCATGACAAAGATTACACTGTAGATGGTGGGGATGAGCTTATTCTGATGCAACGAGGGGGAGATGTAGTCACATGAAGAGTCATTTGTCATTGGATCTTCTGATGAGTTGGTGGTCACTGAGAGGTTAGAGAGTGTCATTGCCATGGCTACTCTGTTTCTGGGATTGCTTTAACAGCTAACTCCCACCAAGTCCTGTAAGAAGGTCAAATAACATTAACGTTTACAGTAGCTAAACAAAATCTTATTACAAAAACCCCAAAATACAATAATTCATCCTTCTTTGATTAAGGACACAATTGCTGTGGTACAGAATTGCTCAATGTAAGTAGACACATGGAAAATTGGCAAATGAAAAGATGTTTTCAGTCCACTAAGACTGGAAATAATCTAAACCAGTCATACCAATGTGTAACCAGTGAGGTTGTTTTTGAAATATTTATTGTATTCTCACACACTTCTTATTCTCAAAAGTGAAGTTGTCAAACTATGATTTATTATGTATTGGAAGTAGAGTTTCTGTTCTCAGTCTTCCTTCTGTATGAAAACATTTATACATTTTAATATTTCTTATTAGGCTAACTTACTGAAATAAGAAATAAATGAGTATTGCTTTGTAGTTTGAGAATAAGTATGAGATAGTCCTCATTTAGGCAGCCTGCAGGCTTGAGTCCATCTGGATAGAGTTATCTAAGCGGAAACATAGGGAATCATGGTTGTTTTAAAATTATCTCGGAGTCACGCACAGAGACCTTAGACATGGGAATATGGGGTTGGCCATGTTCCCGTTTAGATTTCTGTGCATGAGAAACTCCCCGACACAACAAACAGCACATTTTGATTATTACATACTATGCTGACTGAGACACTAAGTCATTATAAATAACAGTATTATATTTGAAAATGTATTAAAATCTGAGAACCACTAATTGATGATATGAAACTAAATGATATGATGAAACGACGGAACAGATTATAATTCTACAGGCATGCCATATATTTGTATTTATTCTAATTTTATTTCTTAGTAAAAAGATGACATACCAAATTAACTGAAATTAATGCAATTATAGCTACTTTTTATATATTTTTCTACAGGTTTAAACCCATGAATTAGTGACACAAGAAAATATTTGACTATTATCTCTCTAGCCTTGATACGAAAACAGTTGGTCAATATGTGAAATAAAGTATGCGAAAGACTTTAGCTTCTTAATTTAAGCAAAATAATAAAATATTGTCTGCAGTGTAATTTTGAAATATTTACTAATATTAACAGGATCAAAAAACATTTCCAAAGATTTAACAAAACAAAGTTATTTCAAAGTCAACAGAGCATACCTTTTAATACTGATTAAATACAATAAGCCCATTATTGTAAAGCTTTACATTGTTAGTTGTTGATAGTTGTTAACAAATCCCTTGGCACTAAGAAACCTTTTTTTAAGATTATATTATAACATAAAACTGAATCTTTACAATTCCTAAATTTTCTGTGTCATCCGAAATAAATCTGAAAGCCACTATAACATAGAAATGAATTCCATTTACCTTAAATCGTCTTCTGTTTAGTAAAAGTTAGTCCCGTAATGTGTTTGCCTGAACAATGTCAGTATGTGGACTTGGTTCTGGGGGTTTTAATGGCCTCACTGGCCCACAGGGAGTTATCCATGTCTATGAACAAGCAACTTGACCACGTGCCAACATTACGGGCCAGGCATTCATCAGTCCTCTATATCCCACACCCCTTGTTAAAACAAGCTGGCGTCTACAGAGATAGCACATGGGCACTTAAATAACATTACTGGGTTTAGGACTGGATTATCACCTGGTGCCCAGATACAAATACAATTCAGGGTTTTGGACCGCATCAGTCCACCAGAACCCTGTCCAGGATGGACAGTGATTTGGTAAGGTGCTGGCAGACTAAATGACACCGTGTGATCGGCAAGGAGAGTCCTACAGGTCTAGGGTTGGGTGGTCTAGAGCCTGACAGAGGTAGGGAGGCAGATCCTGGTGTCAGGATAACAGGGAGGATGTCTGTCCTGTAGAACTCATTACAGGATCAGGGAGGACGAAGACATTACTCAACTCCCCTTTCAACTCCCCTCCAGCCAACCAAGAGTCAACCAGTTAATGTAACATTTTAAAAGGGCTGGAATTCTAAACCTCTGAGTAGATTTCAGCAACAACATTGTAAAAATTCTCAAAACACCATGATTTTGTAATGAGACCATGAAGGATTACGCACCCAGCCAGAGGTCTGGTGTTTAAAAAATGATCCACTCGATCTCACCAAATTCCTTCAGGAAGACCACAGCCAATCATTTTTTCTCCCATGGTTGTCAATGTAAAACTCTGTAATGAAGGCCATCTTGTTAAGGACTGGGCTGGCAGGGATTGGCCAGGAGGACCCAAACACGGAACGGGAGACGGGGAGACCGGAGACCAAACAGACCAAGGTATCAAGAATGCAGGGAAGGCCAGACGGAGTGAAAACAACTAGCAGGAAGACCAGGCAAGGAGCGACTGGAGAAAAGCACGTACCTTATTCAGACGGGCTCATGACAGGTGTGTGCAATAGGTGGAGGGTGACAATATGGGGAATGACGTGCCGCAGTTCGGAGTGAGACCAGATGGGGAAAGAAACTACAGGAATAACAGGGAACCCAGCCTGGCCGGGTTCCTTCACGGTGCCTCCCTGAACTGTTGTAGACAGATTCACGATTGGGCCTCATCCTCTCCATTTCTTAATAATAAACGTTACTGTGCTCCGGGAGATATTAAATTCCTTGGAAACTTAATTGGTGCTTTTAAAGAACCTTATTCCCGATTCGCTTGGAATGTTACTGTCTTTATGATGTCGTTTTTCTGAGTAATTGCACTCTGTGGGGCCTCCTAGACACAGTTGTATTTACCGTAATTCAAGTGAAACACCTAAACTACAAGCAGGAGCAATCCATTCAACTAATTGCATGACTTCTAAAGACAGTTTGTTGCCCCACAGCTCATTCAGGTGTGTCATAGCAAAAGGGGTAAGTAGATATTACATTTTTTAAATACGCTACTCCAAAAACATAAAGGCAATACGAAATCATCACAGTGCAACACCAAGTCAGCGATTGTGAACTACTGGTGTGCATATTCTTGGACGGTCGCACAGACAGCAGTACCCTGACGGCTGTTAGTTACCGAGATTAAGTTCTTAGACCTCACACTGGTGCTGTGGGCCCTGGGTTCCTCCTGTTGCAGGACAACGTTCGGCCTCATGTGGCCAGAGTGTGTAGGCAGTTCCTGGTTGACAAAGGCATTGATGCAATTGACTGTCCCTCACCTTCTCCCAACCTGAATCCCATTGAGAACCTCTGGGACTTACGTATCGGTGCGTCCATTTGCACCAAGTAGCGCCACACACTGTCCAGGATCCCCCAGGACACCATCCTCCATCTAATCAGGAGCATGTCCAGACATTGTTGGGAGTGCACTCAGGTATGTGGGGGCCATACACACTACTGAGTCACATTGAGTTGCCGTGATGAAATTCAGGCAAGTAGGAACAGTCTGTGATTTCAATTTTTGAGTTAATTTTCGGTTAGATTACAGCCACATATTCTTAATTTGTTTTGTGCTGATTAATGGCAAAAACGTATACTGTAATTATAACGTAAATTAAAAAGCATATTTTATGAGGAAAAGCATTTTTAATATTGCCCCCCTTTCAGAATTGAACCCACAACACTGGCAGCTAGATGTAGTTTAAAACCTGAAGTACCTTCTCCAAACAAGTATCAAAATAGTGTTTTCAAACTTCTCCTGAAGCGCTTAAGTAATTCATTTCAGAATTAGGTTTCAATACTCCATACTCCTGTGTCCAAGGATTTAGAAGATGACCAATGGTTAGCAGTTGGCCTAGCTGCTATATTGTATGGATATTTGTGCCAGTACTTCCTTATCAATTAAAACTAAAATCTACAACAACTTCTGGATTGGGTAATATATTATGTCAGTAGCATTTCTGACAGTCTAGGATTAAGTTCAATGTGAACTGTACGGCATGTTAAAACACAGAATTATTCAAATTTTTTGCAATCGCTATTCTACATTGTAATCTGACTTGTACAAACTTCCTGTATCCATCAGCTCAATCGAATTGTCTGGAGTAGATTCTAGCAATAAAAGTCAAAAATCATGATGGCTACTACTATTACATCACAATCATCTGCATATAAACATTTATATTTTTCATCTTCTTGAAAGTAAAAGTGGTTAAATTTAGTTAGCAATTGTTGTAACATGTCTAATATGCTACATAAATGTAATGGGAAAGAAATAATGCGGTCTAATAGGAGCATACATGTTATCAGTTACATATTTGATAGTAACCAGGTCTTATGTTAGTGTAGTTACATGGTTCATAATAAACAGGTCTTATGATAGTTCAGTTACATGGTTGATAGAAACCAGGTCTTATGATAGTTCAGTTACATGGTTGATAG